>PVIY010009135.1:0-41286 GCA_004026745.1 Myrmecophaga tridactyla | reverse complement strand
CTCACAAAAAGCCTCACACATTTTGGTTTCCAACCCCCACTTCCACACATAACCACTTACATTAATATTTGATGTATGCTTCAAGAGTTTCTTTATGTAAATATAAACAGATAATAAATATAATTTCTAATTCCTCCTAGTGCCCTGCAGCCCAGTTAAGCTTGGTTGCATCTTATAAACAGTCATTGATCCGAGATTGTAGGGATAGCTCTCTAAGAATACTGAGCAGGATGTGAGAAGTCTTTAGACCTCAATTCGATCTTCCTGATCAAGTTCTTACAAAAATTATCATCAGGGGAGCAGTCAGACAGACCTCTTTTGAATTCCCTAAGAGACACAAATGGAATATTACCTGCCCACTTGATTTTGACAGTAATCAACTAATATGGATCCTGTGAATGAACATATTCACTTTTCGTGTATAAGTGTATTCATTTTGTGACATGTGAAACTGTCATATTCAATTCCACATGTTGCAGTTTTCACTGTGAATTTTGTGTCTTCAGTTATTAAAAAGCTGAGTATACTCTGTATGTTAGCTAATGTTTTTTCTACATAAAAGTAAAAACAGTAAATGAATGTAATGGTGAAAACCAAAATCCTTGATAGTCTCCTATAGCTAGACCCTTAGGCTTTGTCTTAGAGGCTTACGTAGCATGGAGAATTAAATATTAATTATTAATGGAGGGAAATAACGTTTATAATCTCTTATGAGTATTTTTTATTATTAATTACAAATTTTTAGTAATATAATTTTAAAATGTAAAAGTCATTAATACAATCATAATGTTACATAAAAAGCTGTTAAGTTACTCCTTTATGACCTTTT
Organism: Myrmecophaga tridactyla; assembly: GCA_004026745.1. Lineage (NCBI taxonomy): Eukaryota > Metazoa > Chordata > Mammalia > Pilosa > Myrmecophagidae > Myrmecophaga > Myrmecophaga tridactyla. The sequence goes on along the minus strand of PVIY010009135.1, from coordinate 40,457 downwards.
TAGCCTCCCTATCCCCAATCCAATTCCATCTCCAGAGGGAACCTTTGCAATTATTCTAGGCTTTACCCTTCTAGGAACTTTCCTTATACATTTATGTACTGATTTGTGTATCTACAGACATAATAGCTTTCCTTTTGTTTGTGTGCATGTGTTTATTTTCATGAATGATGTCACATTCTACAAAATGCTCTCCCTGCTTTTCCCACATAAGGTCTTAGAGATTTTTATCTTCAAATTGATAATAGCACCGGGACCAACCACATTGGTTCATAATGAGGATTGCAAGAGATAATGCTTATGAAATGCAAGTAATCCTTTCATCTTTTCAAACATTTATTGGCCATTTGTACTTTTCCTACTGTAAATTGTCTAATTTTTCTTAATTAGGCAAGAAACTTGATTCACTGTTTTTCTTATTGACATACACTTTCTTTATATCATAAGTAAGCTAGTCTTATGTCTATCACATGTATGGACACAAATTTTCCATAGCTTGTCTATTTTCTTTTGACTTTATGGCATTTTGAATTTTCACATAGGTGAATGTATTATTTTATTTAAGTATTATATGTTTAGCATTTTTTATATAAAAAAAATTCCTGCCCTCATGAAACTTTCATTCTAGTGAGAGAGGTAGAAATGCACAAATAGACATAGCATATAACATCAGTTAAGTGTCAGGGAGAGATCAAGTATATTAAAGACAAAGTGAGTAAGGATATACTGATGAAGATGAGGGGCGGCTGCCGTGGCTCAGCAGGCAGAGCTCCGACCTGCCGTGCTGGAGGTCTGGAGTTCGATCCCTGGTGCCTCCTGCCCATATGCAAATTAAAAAAAAAAAAAGATAGGGATAGAGGCTACTCTAAATGATGATATTTCAATGGAGATTGAACAAAGACAGAGAATTTGCCTGGAAATTCCTATGTTCGTATAGTTCCAGGCAGAGGGAACAGCAAATACAAAGGTACCGAGTTAAGCACAGATTTGACATATTCTGGACCAGAAAATAGGGTAGTGTGACTTGAATAGAGTGAGAAAGGGAGAGAGTGGAAGTAAAAAAATTAGATAGGTACTCACTGATTAGATCATACTGCCTTAAAGGTGATAGAAGGATTATCTAGGTTAAATCAAGGTATGTTACTGGAGGGTTTTGATCAGGGAAGTGAGATGATCTGACTTTAAGAGTTGGAAGTGGGGAGACCAAATAGGAGGCTATTGCAATCATCTGGGTGTGAGATAGCAGTGCCTGGACTAGGGCGGTAGCTAGGAATTTGGTAACAGATAGTTGTATTTGGGGTTTGTTGGGAGATAGACGTTTGTTAGAATTTACTAAGAAAATGGTGGTGGGTTGGAGAGAAAAAGAGGATTCACAGATGACATCAAAGGTTTTGACTTAAGCAACTGGGTGAGTGGAGAAATTACATACTAAGATAGAGAAGAATAAGTGAAGAACAGGCTTAATGTAGGGATCAAGTTGTGTTTGACACATATCTGAAGTGAGTAGGAGATAGCCACATACAGCTGTTAAGTAGGCATATGAATATGCAAGTCAGGGGAAAGGACAGGGCAGGACATAAAAATTTGAGAGTCATTGGTGTAAGATGGCATTTAAATTCTGGATGTTACTGGATGAGGTCACCTAGGGACTGAGGACAGTGAAGAGATAAAGTCCCAGGAAACTCAAACATTTAAAGATTGGAAAGAAGAGGTAAATTCAACAAAGAAAGATGAGCAAAAATGAGCTTGCAAGGTAGGAAGAAAACCTGGGTCATATCATATTCTGGAAACCAAGTGTGGAAAGTATTTCTGCAGTGTACAATGCTCCTGAGAGGTTGAGTAATATGAGGATTGAAATAGAACAGTGAGTTTAGCAATATGGAATTTACTGGAACCTTGAAAATAGGAACATTGGGGACAATAGCCAGATTAAACTGGGAAGAAAAAATAATGCCTCATTATTTTCTTTTTAAGGCATCTACATTTCAAATCAAACTGAAAAAGAGCTTCTTCATGCAAAGATTCTATAAATACATGATAAAATATCATTATAAATGGAATTGCTTTAGGCTTAATTTTGTTTGAGTCACCAAAATATAGAACTTTGAAAAGCCTTTCATCATTGGCTGTCCACCCACCCGTAACCTCAACAAGCTTTGGATAGACTAAGAAAAAGAGATTGGAAATACAAATATAATTTTTGGATAAAGTATCAGTATGCTGTGATGCTTCCTAAAAGCAAAAGGCGAGGTGCTTTCTCTCAGTCAAGTGAAAGGGGTTTTAAGACAATTACTTAGAGACCATAATATACTCTTCTCACCACTGCCATGTCTGACTCATTTCTGATGATGACAGAAAGGAAGTTGCTGTTGCTTCAGAATCACCTTGCATGTTCAGGTTCAACAAGGCAGAGGCTGCAGGAGTGGTTCTTCTATACCTGATGTGGGCAATATCAGAAGAAAGTCACTGTGAGCTTGTCTTAGCTCTTGCCTAAAAATGTGTATCAGTTAGTTTTGCAGCATAAAGACCATCCAAATGTCAGTGGCTTGAAAGAGTAAAGGCTTCTGATTGGCGTGGGCCAGCGGCATGGTTATACTCTGGCCAGTTAACAGCACAGCTGGAACCGGACTTCCTAGGATGGTCCCACTCAGTTGTCTGGCAGTTGGTTAGACGTAAACTAGGGTGACAGTAGCAACATGGTTTCTCATGGTACAGCAGATTAGCCTGTGCTGATGAAGCAGTCATGGGAGAATTGAAAATTTCAAATAATTAGTTTTCCTTATGCCCTTCAATTATTTTTATAATTTTCTTTTTTATAGATGTTGTACATGCACCTTACATATGTGCATCTTTGTATTGGTGAGGCAAATTGTATTACTGATTATATTTTTGTTAATATTATTATAAAAAACAACAATTATTATGAAGTTACCAATACTTTTTGAAATTTACTAGCAATTTACTTGGGAATAATAGATGGTCAATATTTGGAAATGGACAATTGAGAAAAAATAAAGTATGCCTATTAATTTTCAATGTGTAGAATTTAATAAATATCTTCAAAACCTACTTGTTTTTTTTAAATTTAGATTCCCTATTTATCTTGTGTATACACACCATGTCTAAGCTCAAGGTGGTGAGGTTTCCACTAATCTATTTATTTCCACTCATAGTTCTTGCAGTTTTAATATTTGGAGGGTCTATAATTTGATGCATAAATATTATTGGCAGGTAGTTCATCAGTGTGATTTATACTCATTTGTGAGTATGAAAATCTTTTTATCATTTCATGACTTTTGCCTTGAACTGAAGTTCATTTGCCTTTTCTTCTACTTCTTTATTTAATAATGGAATTCTCCAAACTTGATGAATTTGGAGAACCAACTTGGTGAAAATTTGGTGATTTATACTTTTTTGTAATTCAAACAAAAAGTAAGCCACACATATTCAATGAGTGGATTATTTATTCACAGGCCACTTGTTCTAGTTTGCTAGCTGCCAGAATGCATATACCAGAAACAGAATGGCTTTTAAAAAGGGGAATTTAATAAGTTTCTAATTTACAGTTTTAAGGCTGAGAAAATGTCCCAGTTAAAACAAGTCTATAGAAATGTCCAATCAAAGGCATCCAGGGAAAGATACCTTGGTTCAAGAAGACCAGTGAAGTTCAGGGTTTCTCTCTCAAGTGAGAAGGCACATGGCGAACACAGTCAGGGCTTCTCTCTCAGCTGGAAGGGCACATGGTGAACATGCTAGCTTTCTCTCCTGGCTTCCAGTTCATGAAGCTCCCTGGGAGGTGTTTTCCTTCTTCATCTCCAAAGGTCGCTGGCTGGTGGACTCTCTGCTTCATGGTGCTGCAGCATTCTCTGCTCTCTCTGAATCTCCCATTCTCCAAAATGTTTCCTCTTTTATAGGACTCTAATAAACCAATCAAGACCCAAATGGGTGGAGACATGTCGTCACCTAATCCAATTTAACAACCACTCTTGCCTAAATCGCATCATCCAGGGAGATAATCTGATTACAGTTTCAAACATACAGTATTGAATAGGGATTATTCTACCTTTATGAAATGGGATTTTGATTAAAACATGGATTTTCTAGGGGGCATACTTCCTTTCAAACCGGCATACCACTTAAAATTATTTTATTAACTTACAAGAATTAATCTTTTGAAATTTCAAAAGGATAAATTTCTTTTCATTATCTTAAAAGTTATATTTGTGAATGAAGGCTTTTCCAACTATACTCTTCACTTGTCCTAAGAACATTTTCTTCCTTGACTGCAAGAGAACTTTGAAGACAGAGATAAATATGAACAAAATTTACCTATAAATTCATGTAAAATAATCCAAATATTAGAACAATGACAAATGCAGAGGCATTTTCCTTCCTATAGCACACACTTTATATTGTGCTGATTGCAAACCAATAATTTCTATTGAGTAATATAATTATTAATTGCTGAGCTCTGATTCTGCACACTTACATTGTGCCAAGCATTTTTATAAGTTATCTACTTTAATTCTCACAACAGTCATATGAAGGAAGTGCTTTTACTTTTATTTTTATTTTACAGATGAGGGAATGCAAGCTCAGAGAGGAGATGTGACTTCTCAGTGTCATCTAGCTAGGAAGTGGCAGACATAGGATTTGGACACAGATTGGTTTGATATCAAAAGATATTTATCTCTTCTAGAAAAAGTGAATACAATTATGCTTGCTTAATGAGGAAGAAATAAACTTACTGAGAACAACCATAACTCAAGTATAGGATTTGAATTCTTTGCTAATTTAGTGGACAGTTTTTTTTTTAACTAGGATGCATTAATAAAGTTTGACTATTCTGAGTATTTTTGTATTATGAGATTACTTATAATTTAACAATTTATAGAATTTGGATTGTATCTTGATCAAAATGATGTGTTTATCTTCTTTTAAGATGTGATGAGATAAAGTTTTTAAGAAAGATGTGTTTGTTTTTATCTTAAGAATAAAAAATAAGGGTGTGAGGGTAGTTTAGTGGTAGAATTCTTGCTTGCCATGCAGGAGACCCGAGTTCAATTCCCAGCCTATGCACTTCCCAAAGAAACCAACAAAAACAACCAATTCAACAAATGGTGCGGGGTAGCGGGATACTCATATGGAAAAAGTATGAAACGTGACCCTGCCATGCAGCACCCCCCTCCCCACAAAATCTTATTTTGTAAAGCTTTCAGTATAACTGAATAATGCAAATAAATAATTTGAATCCCAAATTTTATATTCTGAAACCCAGCCATGAAGATCTTGTTTCATGTCCTCAAATCTTCAGGAGAGGGTGCAGTAGTGTTTGCTTTCACTGGTCTCCACAATCCACAGCAAGTGTGCAGGGGAAGGAAAGCTTTGTCCTCCCCCAAGACTGAGCCTACTGAGAGGCAGTAGATTCTACTATCTGAACAACTGATGCCCCCTGCAGGTCAGATAGATGCTCTACAACCTTGGGTTTCCTCTGTTAAAGTCCTCGTAGAGGGCATTCTAAGGATCATCATGTAAAGTAATTTTTATACTCAGATTGTCACTCTTATTGACATAATCGAAGGAAACACTATTAAAGTGTTATGCAACACTCATATTTCTACTTTTTATGTGGCTCAGTTAAATCAGGATTTTTATTTTAAAAAAGGGGGGAGTGGATTATCAGAGGTGGAGGTGACAGAAGTAGATTTTCTGTTAAAATGTAAAGTCAAGTCTCTGAGAGGGTCTGTGGAGCACTAAAACCAGTATTCTTCTTAAAGTGAGAGCACAGTGATCAGATCCTGGCTTTCTCATTCACTAGCTCATACTTGGAACAAGTCCCTGAATATCTTTAAGCCGCTGAATATCATTGAATCTCTTATCTCTAAAATGTTGTTATAGTTTCTTGTTGGCATTTTGTAAGGATTAAATAAAATAAGATATGGAAAGTAGTTGCCATATAATAGGCCCTCTAAAAGCATATATTATTACTTAATACATTTATTTTGTAAAGTTTTCAACGAGGAGAAAACAGGCCAGAGAGGGGATAGGAGGCTTGAAGGAGAAAAGGCTCTACTTGATCATCATTTCAAATATATCTGTAAAAATATATTGTGCAAGAAAAATAGAAAAAAGAACATAAAATATAAGTGTATGTTTAGAGTATAATGAAAGAAATGCTATATCCCTCTAGAGTTTCTTCACGAATGGATTTGTTTAGGCATTTTAGGTAGGAGTACCACATGCGATTTTGTAACCTCAGTGCTCACGAGGCAGATTGTCTCAATATTGTCCCATGTTGGTGAATTGTAATCACTTGGTGTATTAGTTTCTTAGGATTATCATAACAAAGTACGGTATTTAAAACAACAGAAATTGATCGTCTCACAGATCTAGAATCCAGAAGTTCAAAATCAAGATGTTAGCAAAGCTGTGTTCCTTCTGAGGGCTCTAAGGAAGAACCCTTACTTAGTTCTCCAGCTTCTAGTGGCTGCTGGCAATGCTTGGCATTCCTTGGCTTGTAGATGCATCATTCTAGTCTCTGCTCCCATCTTCATATGGCTGTCTCCACTATTTGTCTCCTCTTCTGTCTGTGCCTCTTTTCTTCTTATAAGGATACGTGACATTAGGTTTTGAGCCCACCTGATTAATACAGGATGGCTTCATCTAGATATCCTTAACTTAATTACATCTACAATGACCTTTTCCCAAATAAGGTCATATTCATATGTTCCAAGGGGTCGGATTTGAACATACCTTTTGGGGGACCACAATTCAACCCACCACACTTGGAGAAGGTGAGTTTTGTCAGTAAACTCTGTAATTAGTAAGTTATCTTTATGAAGTATTAATTACTAAAAAATTAATCAGATATAATCAACTCCTTGAGAAAGCAGATTGCCATAGTAGGTGTGCAGCATTGTATACTTTGAAATGATTTCTCTTAGCATTTCTTTACTTGAGCTAGAGTAGAATATGCAATCATTAGCCTATAGACATCTTTAAAATTATTAAGCATTTCACATTAATGTATTGGTTTGGATTTTAAAATATTTGCATAATATTCCAATGTTCCAATGTAAACATTCCAATATTATACATATATTTTTTCCAAATTAGAAATCCAAATTTGGAAAGTTGTTCAAGGTCATGCTTAAACTATTGGTTAGGTTTATCTATAACCATTTTCTCAAAGATCTTATAGAAAGACTATTTTGAAATACCTAATTTTGGTAAAGAAACAATCTCTAGTTCTTTATTTCTCATCTATTATGTAGAGAAAAATAGCATTCTAAGTTCACGCGATTATTTTAGGTTAAATAAGAAATTTACATAAAGACAAGCTAAGAATTATGCTAAACATTATAAATGCTTCACATATATTACCTCACTGGACTATCACTACTACTCACTATCTCAATAATCCTCCAAGATAGGGAGAGTTGTTATCTCCATTTCTCAAAGGAGTAAACTCAGGCACAGAGAATTTGAATAAATTGCCCAAGGTCACACAGTTTTTAAATGTTAGACCAATTTCATCCCAGGAGGTCTGGTCCAGTATCTCTGTACTTAACTGTTTATACAACTTTGACATTTTTAAAAGTGCTATTTAAATTAAGGTATTAATAGTAGCATTAACATTAACAGTTAACTATATAGCACACTTACCTAAAATGTTTCATATGTTAACAAAGATACAAGAAGGGGAACAGAATGGGATGGTTGAAGGTGACTGTTAACTCTTAAATTCCCGTGGTTTTAGGTTGCTGGTTAAGCATTAAGTCTTAGAGTTCTGGATACTATAATATTGGCACCATTAAAATGCAATGTTTTTCTTCACTTAAATAGATTGTTTTGCTTTGGTTGCTTAAAGTTCTTCTGCAGCACTATGCCACCAGATGGCAGTGGTACCTGGAGTTATGATACCTAGATTATGAACTGATTCAACTAAAGGGATATGTTGAAGCTGAATGATAATCAAACTTCTAAGATATGGTGCTTTAAACATCAGACAATTCAGTGGCGTTAATTATATAGAACCACACATTATTCTATACGGTCCATTCCCTGCAGAACAGAATAGGAAAAATGATATTTTGAAGAATATATATTCTTCAAAAAAGTAGTCTTCAGAGGATAACAGCATTAGTATAAGGAAATTTCTGAATTCAAAATAGTTGACTTACAAATGAGTTTTTTGAGCAACAACTAATTCAGATATTGAGGGTCACAGGTATGTATATTGTGCTTGATAGCTCAAATAGAAAATAATGATTTTTTGAAAGACAGCAACCTACAAAGTGATTTCCTCATGACACAAAATGTTGGCTTTTAAAAACTTGTTATTTGTAAATTATTTTAAAATTTTGAAGATGATTTTTAAAATGAAAGTTATTTGTCATTCCCAAAAAGAATCACTTTATCCTCCCATATCTCAGACCCAAGTTGTGTCTTCATTTGCTGCTATAAGCTCATACTCCAATTTTGCTTTATTACTATATGTTGATAGGGAATGCACTCCATTTCAGGTTTTCTAACATAAATTAAGATAAAATTAAGAGACTCGAAAGAGAGCAGGGGAAGAAAGGCACTTTCCAGAAATGCTGAAATGTTCTTCTGAAATGTTCCTAAAACTTTATTATTCTCTCCTGTAATTGAGGAACTGAGCCAGTACATTTGTAATCATGCGGTGGCACCATCTAGTACAGATTCCTCAATGCCAAATTAGAAACTTGAGCTTTTAGACTTTTAAGTAAGTAAATGGAAAAAATTAAGGCCAGATGAATAAGGTTATGTAACATATTTAAATATATGTTTTAAGAATAACCAAGGCTTTCAATATTTTTCAAACCAGAGAGTTTCCTTTTAGAAACAAGAATCAAACTTTTTCCTATTCTGAGCTCCTCTTCCTTTTCCCTTTCCTTTCATGCCTGAACATCTTTCTGAACAATTTAGTCCTAAAGCCCTTGGGTTGTGCCCAGTAGGGTAGGAGTCTGCACTGAGAAGGAAGCTCCTAAAACAATAGTGAGTGGTGGGTCAGAGACCGAGGAAGGAGGATGACATCTAACTTGGAGGGCTGCTTCGTGCGGAGTGTGGGTGCTCAGAGCCTTAGCTGGGAGAAGGGGGACTCACTCGAGGTGCCGACTCAGTGAAAGGAGTCAGAGGTTAGGGGGGCGAGGAGGGCATCCGCGCAGAGAAGGGACCTGATGTGGGTAGCCAGCGTCCCAGCAGGTTGGAAAGGAATCAGTGCCGTGAGATAACAAGTAGCGGGTACTGAAGTCTGCGCGGGAGGGAAAAGGGCCACGGAGCAGGGCGTCCTAGTGTAGAGAGCCAGAGCCCTGCTAGGGTAAGGAAAGCATGCGCATAGTGGGCGGGAGAAGGCCCTGCGTGTCGAGTCACAGTTTAAGAAGCACATTTGGGCTCGGCCCAGAGTGGTGGCAGCTCAGGAAGGGGTGACAAGGGCAAATGGGTCTCAGCCCGTTTGGATTTAAAACCGTGGACTAAATGTGCTAAAAATCAAATTTGCATCTTAGAATAATATAGTTGCTTTTCATGATTATGATACAAAATCATCCTACTTGTGCTTTTGTTAATAAATGTTTTCAGTTCATTGGATTTTATGAAGCTCCTTTACAATTCTGGCAACTCAGGATTTATCAGTGAGGCGGCAAGGATATATTCAATAATGTTCTTGGAACAGCTCCCCATGACTCCTTGTTTTTTAGAGAAACACTGGCTGGCACTTTCCACCAATGGAGCCTGGAATGTCCTTATCAGGTCTCAGCATGTCTAGGAATTCTGTGCCACTTTCTCCTCTATGCTCTTCCTGATAAGCAAGCCAGAAGTACCAGCATGTATCAGAATACACTTTACTTAACCTTTGAATAAGTACTCTTAAGCTATTCATGGTCTGGAAATCCCCAACATCCCAATGCATTCCTGCAGCTCATATATAAAAATCCAAATATGTGATAGTGGTTTCAGATCTAATTTCATCTCTCCTCCAATGCATGGTACATCACCTTCTACCCTACTAAATTCCCCAGGAGGTTCAAACTTCTGATTAGATAGCTCTGTGACAGAAAACTCATTACTCTCCAGGTTGCCATTCTATTCGCAGATAGAGGGTTGATTTTTGCCTTGGGAGAAAACTGCCTCCCTATTACTTTGACCCATTGGAACTCATTCTGTGCCTTAGGATCAAAAGAAACTGAGTGAAACTCATCTCTCTCATGACAGCCATTCAGATATTTAAAACAACACTCCTTGTCTTCCTCAATCATTTCTTCTCCACAATAAATAACCCCAGTCCTTTCAGCGCATTTGATGAAATGATTTTTTGCAATGTTTCCCATTTTGCAATGTTCCTCCTGACCTGGGTGTCCAGAACGGAACATGATACCTCCCAAAATTTCACTTCCATAATTTTGGTATTGATGTAAGTAATTTAGTATTTCCATAATAAAAATTAACTCTGTACTATCTTTACAATTTTTCTGTAAATCTAAAAATGATGTAAAATTCAATGTTTAAAAATTGTGGAAATGGACTTCAAAAAGAGTCTTACTACCTAAATATTTAATTCAACATATTAAATATGCACACACTCATGTATATAAGTACATTTTTCATTTTTTTCAGAAAAAGCCAGAAGTTCTATTAAAACTTAGTGTGCAAGTGTAAGCAGATCACTTAATTTCAAGAGACTATTTTCCTTATTCAGAAAATGATAGAATTGTGTTAGACGGTTCTTAACTTTTGCAAAATTATTGTAAGTCAAAAGATGATACTTTTGTTTATACATTATTTCCAATAGAATTTTGTAATTCTACCAGAGCATCATTTTCCTTATCCAGAAAATGATAGAATTGTGTTAGATGGTCCTTAACCTTTGCAAAATTATTGTAAATCAAAAGATGGTACTTTTGTTTACACATTATTTCCAATAGAATTTTGTAGTTATACCAGAGTATTCCAAAAAATAGTAACTTAGTTGAGCCTCAATAAACTTTTCTGACAGTTTCTGTAATATTTCACAAGGTGGTGCTCTATTACTACAAGAAAATACATCTCCAATATCACAATGTTTGTCATCCCTATATTTCACCTGTTAAGTTGGATTTATTTTTTCAAAAATTATTGGCAAAAAAAATGAAGTTAATTTAATTAACAAAGAAATTAATTTATGCTAAAATCTGTTATTTTAATCAGGGACTGGCCAAAGGGTCAGATAGTAAATATATTAGAATTTGCAGGTCATATAGTAGTCTCTATGTGACTACTTGATCCTGTCATTGTCCATGAAAGCAGCCATAGACAATACACAGTAAGTGGTTGTATTTGTGTGCCAATAAAACTTTATGAAATAATGACAGCCCATGGGCTATAGTTTGCTGCCCTCTGTTTTAAACCACAGATGAAACTGAGCCACCGTATTGTCAGTGATTATATTTCCTGAGCCAAAAATTGTTACATGAGATGGCTAGATCCTGGGTCAGGGAGGGAGCAGAAGTCTCCATGATTCCTGCCTCCTGGTGTTTGCTACCTTTCTAGTACTCCTTCCCCTTCCTGTGACTTCCTTTTAACCAATAGAATATGGCAAAGCTAATGGGATGTCATTTCTGTGATTATATGTTTTTATATATTAAACTCTATCTTGCTATCAGACTTCCTCTGGAAACGCTCCTTGCTGACTTGATGAGGTAATAGCCATTTCTTAGGGAGCCTCAAAAAGGAGCTGAAGGCCACCTCCAGTCTATATCTAGAAGGAAACTGAAGCCCTGAGTCCTACAACCACAAGGAAATGAATTCTGCCAACAACCTGAGTAAGAGTGCAACCAGACCCTTCCCAGACAAGCTTCCAGATGAGAACCCAGCCCTGGCTGACACTTTAATTGCAGCATTACAGAAGACACAGCTAAAATTGTGCCTGAACTTATGACCCACAAAACTGTAGGATAAATAATATGTGTTGTTTTAAGTGAATATTTATTACAAGGTACTAAGAAAACTAATACGCCATAGTTTTATAAGTATAGATATACAGACACAAATGTGCAATAATATGTATTGTATGGACCAAAGAATATAATATTTCCATTTTATTAATGGAAAGTCCAGAATACTGTATCTATAAACTAAATTCTTATTTAATTAATTTGCGCATGATTTAAGACCTGCAATTTTTTACATTATGGAATTATGAGGCTGCTTTTTTTGCCTTATAATTGAAAAGTAAGGGAGAACACTTCCTCATCTGTGAGATCCATCCCAACTATGATTCGTCAAAGTAAAATTTTACTTTAATAGACTTTCCATCAATCAAAATATTATTAATTTTAATAACTCCACCACATGTAATCTATTAAGATCTCTGACCTTTGCAATGATTCTTTCAAAGCATTAACAGATTATGGTATAAATTTTGAAATGTCAAATAAAAGAATAACATATTCAAGATAATATTAATACTAAGCACACTTTAATTGTTGGAAATTATACAAAAGTACTAATCTATGCATATTATACAGGGATTCATTTACTACACATCCCATTTTCAATCATACTAGACAAGAGCTTACTCTGTGTGATGGCCAATATGTGATTTTTTAGTTACCATACAAGTAAGTGCATAATCAAAAATCATCAGACATTATAGATGATCATTCCTAAATCATCTTTAATATTTTCTAGTTGTTATTATTTCTCTCTGTTCAAATATCTTTACAGCTTCCATTAAACTGAAAATTATCAATTCACATTTTGTTTCCTCTCTCCACACTTTTAGTATAGAGCTATATCAAGTAAAAAGTAATGCTATAAAAGTAGATCCCTATTGTTAAAAAAAATGAAGAAATAATCCTCTCTCCAAATAAGATCTTACTACATAGTAATTTTTGACTAAGCATGTTTATATTTGGATCATATTTGTAAATCATAAGAAACAACATGTTCATGCATTTTTATTGATATATAATTCATATGCTATAAATTCACCCTTTCAAAATGTGCAATTCTGTTATTTTTAGTATATTCACAAAGTTGTCCAATTGTCACAATTAATTCCAGAATATTTTTATCACCCCCAAAAATCTCAGTACCCAGTAGCGGCCACTCCTTGTAACTAACTAAAATTTCCTAACAAGGGGTGTATGGGGTGGTTCAGTGGTAAAATGCTTGCCGGTCATGCAGGAGGCCCAGGGTTGATTCCCAGGCTATGCATCAAAAAATAGAGAGAGAGAGATCATAGGGACTTTGAACTACAATGAAATCTCAGCATCTTAGACCTGTCATTAGGTACTTCAGTGACCACCCCTGATACCTGCTTATAGAAAATAAACAGCTTCTCCCTCTGTTCTTGGTATCCTACCCAGGGTCATAACCCCATGAAAAGAAAATACAAACTCCTCAACCCCACTTTTGCTTGACCAACTGATACAGCTCCACCCAAGTAACGCTATAAAGGCATAGCCCCTGGTCCACATAACCTTTGCTCCCTACCTGTTTGCTTGAGGTATACTTCTAACATGGTTCCCTGTATGGCCCTGCGAGGTGTACCACCTCTCTCTGTTCTAGGGCCTGTGAGCATTAATAAAATTTTCTTTCATGTAACAATGGTGTTATTTGTCCTTCCTGAACCTGACTGTCCATCCAAAGACCCTTACTACTCACTCCCCCTTCCCCAACCACCACCAGGCCCTGGCAACTACTAATCTATGGTCTGTATCTATAAATTTTCCTTTTCTGGGCATTCAATTTTTGTCCTTTTATTTATTTATAAGTTATTTATATTATTATTTTTGGCATGGGCAGGCAGCGGGACTCGAACCTGGGTCTCTGGCATGGCAGGCGAGAATTTGGCCACTGAGCCACTGTCGCACCACCTTATTGCTATTTTTATTGTGAAAAATAATATATATACAAAAAAGCATTTCAAAGCATACCACAACAATTAGTTATAGAACAGATTTCAGAGTTTGGTGTGGGTTACAGTTCCACATTTTAGGTTTTCCCTTCTAGCTGCTCCAAGACTCCGAAGACTAAAAGAAATATCAATATAGTGATTCAGCAGTCACATGCATTTATTAAATCCTATCCTCTCTGTTATAACTCCTCCATCACCTGTGATCTTTTCCCAATCATTTGGGCTATGTCCATTCTAACTTGTTCATGTTGGAAAGGGCTGTCAATAATATGAGATACGGGGATGGAACTAATTGATATTCTGGAGAGGCTGGCCCCTCTGGGTTTCAGGACTTATCTGGCCTAGGAACATATGTGGAGGTAGTAGTTTTGTGGAAAGTAATCACAGTGCATGGAAAATTTGTAGAATCTCAGATAGACTCTAGGTGTTCTTTAGGATTAGCGGAAATGGTTTGAGTTGAAGTTGGCAAATCATGATAAATAGCAATATCTAGCTGAAGCTTGTGTAAGAGTAGCCTCTAGAAGAGTATCTCAACTCTAGTTGAATTCTCTTAGCTACTGATACCTTGTTAAAATTCTTTCCCCCTTTTTTGTCAGAAAGGCATTGTTGATCCTTCAGTGCCAGGGCCAGGCTCATCCCTGGGAGTGATATCCCATGTTGCCAGGTCCTTTCACCCCTGGATGTCATATACCATGTAGTGGGGGAGGGTAATGATTTTATTTGCAGAATTGGGCTTAGGGAGAGAGAGAGGGCACATCTGAGCAACAAAAGTAGTCCTCTGGAAGTAACTCTTAGGCATAACTATGGATAAGCTTTGCTTCTCTCCTACATAGATGAGCTTCAAAAGAACAAGCCTCAAGATCAAGATCTGGGAGTCCCTAAACATTTGAGACTGTATGTGGGATTTCCCTGGTGGTAAAGTTTAATAGTTCCATATGTTTTCTCTCATCCCTCAAGGGACTTTGCCAACACTTTTTGCTTACCTGGTCAACTTACTATGTGATGTATCTGGGCATCATATTAGGCTATACAAAATTACCAGCCCTCATTCTCATTCTCAGCTCCGTGTGTTTAGATTGTTTAAATGATCTATCCAGACAGGTTGAGTTAGATTATTTGCTACAGAAAATTTACATTTAGGACAAAATAAACCTCTCTTCCTTTGGTCTCATAGAGTAGGTAAAATTCTAAAATACAAACAATGTCCTCCTTACCCTCGAATTCGATACCATAACTGGACCCTATCTGCTTCGTTCTTATCTCTAATTGAATCCTGGTCTCTTTTTCAATTTCTTTAAAGTTGTTGCATGTGGCAGTTCTGCCTTTAGACCTGCAGAACTCCACCCTCTGTCACAGAGGTACCCAAAGTTCCAGGGAAATACCAGTTTATACATATAGCACAGCCTCTCAAGATGTAGAAATAACAATTATAGCTCCAGATTAAATGTGATTACTATATGAGTTTACAATCTAAGCCCCAATTTTCTTACAGGTATTTTCTAAATGTGACCATACAATATTTGCTCTTTTGTTTGTGGCTTATTTTGCATCACATAATGTCCCCCAGATTAATTCACATCGTTTCATGCCTCATAACTTCGTTCCTTTCTGTAGCAGCATGATATGTTATACACTACAGTTCACCATTCTACTTCTCAGTCAATGTATCCTTCAGCTACCTCCATCCACTGGGCATCATATATAATGTCCAAAGTCAATAGTCCATGCGTAACATTATCCTCACTTAGTTGTGTAATCATAAACACTCTCAATTTAGACAATTTTCATTGCTCCCAAGAGAAAAATAACTGATAAAACCACCCTCACCAAATAGAAAATCCAGACCTCCCCTTAACTTTGCCCCTCCCATCATTATTTACCCCTGGTATTTCTGTGTACTGTAGCTGTCTTCCTGTTAAACATTGTCTATATTATAAAATAGTAGTTTTCCCCCTATACCCTGATATTATTTAGTATTTGTACAAGATTTATACCTTTGAAGTATTTTATGCAAGAACTTATTTTTATTTGTAGCATTTATCAGTGGGATGCATGGCTCTATACAACCCTTTTCAATCATGTTCACCTTCAATATGGCAATATTACTTATAGATCCACTAATGAACTGCCTTCCTTTCTATCCATTCCCTTACATTTAAGTTAGTAGGCATTCAATTTAAGTGGAATCATACATATTTTGTGTGTGTGTGTGATGTCTTTCACTTAGCATAATGTTTTCAAAGTTCATCCATGTTTTAGTATGTATTAGATATCATTCCTTTTTGCACCTGGATAATATTATATTGTAAGAGTGTTCGGTTTATGCATTTGCCACTTGATAGACATTTGGGTTCTTTCCACTACTTAGCTATTATGAATAATGCTGTTATATGTATTCTTGTACAGGTTTTGTGTGGATATATATTTCAATTCTCTTGGATATAAACCAAGAAAACAATTACCTAGCCATGTGATAACTCTGTGTTAGATATTTTGAGAAATTGCCAAACTATTTTCCACAGTGGCTTCCTAATTTTATCCCCACAAACAATGATGTAGCATTCTAATTTGTCCACATCAATGTCGACACTTGATATGATCAATCTTTTTGTGTTATAAACATCTTAACAAGTGTCAAGTGGTATCTCATTGTGGTTTTGATTTTCATTTCCCTAATGGTCAGTGATCTTGAGCATCTTTTCATGTACTTATTAATCATTTGTATATCTTCTTTGGAGAAACGTTTATCCCTTTGTCAATTTATTCATTGGGTTTTTTGTTATTAAGTTATTATTGTTCTTTGTATATTCTGGATATTAAATCATTTTCAGATATATGGTTTCCAAATATTTTCTCCTACTTCCTTGAAAATCTCTTTGATATACGAAAGTTTTAAATTTTGATGAAGTCCAATTCATCTAATTTTTGTTATTCTTGCTTTTGGTGTGAAGTCTAAGAAATCATTGCCTAATACAAGGTCTTGAATATGTCTCCTTCTACTTTTTTCTAGGAGTTTTATAGTTTTAATCCTTATATATAAGTCTTTGATCAATTTTAAGTTAAATTTTGGACATGATGTAAGGTAGGGGTCCACTTTTATTATTTCACCAATGTAGATGTCCTGTTTTCCCAGCACCATTTGTTGAAGACTCTATTGCTTCCTCACTCAGTGGACTTGGCACCCTTGTTAAAAATCACTCGGCAATTCTCTTCCCTATGTGGGACATGACACCCAGGGATGAAAGTCTTCCGGGTGGGGTGAGAGATGACCCTCAGGGATGGGCCTGGCCCTGGCACTATGGGATCAACAATGCCATCCTGACCAAAAAGGGTAAAAGAAGTGGAACAAATAGGTATCAGTAGCTGAGAGAGTTCAAATAGGGTCGATAGGTTACTTGAAGGTCACTTTTATGCAAGCTTCAATTAAACATTGCTATCTACCATAACCAGCCAAACCCCAACCAAAACCATTCTGCCAATCCTAAAGAACACTTAAGGCATTATATAAATTCTACAAAGTTTCCATGTACTATGATTACTTTCCAAAAACCTACAACCTACAAGGTGGGTCCCCGGACCAGTCAAGTCCTGAAATGCAGTGGGGCCATCTTCTCTAGAACATCAACTAGTTCCATCCCCCTACCCCATATTATCGAAAGCCCCTTCCAACATGAAAAGTTAGAATGGGCATAACCCAAATCCCCCTAAAGAGTGGAAGAAAGATCAAAGGTGATGGTGGAGTTACATAGAGAAGATAGGATTTAACAAATGTGTGTGACTGCTGAATCATATTGATATTTCTTTTAGTCTCCAGTATCTCAGAGCAGCTAGAAGTAAAAACCTAAAATGATGGAATTGTAACCCATAACAAACTCTGAAATCTGTTCTACAGCTAGTTGTTGCGATGTGCTTTGAAATTTATTCCTTTTTTTGTATATATGCTACCTTTCACAAAAAAAGAAAAACAAGTTGATTGTGATGATAAATACATAGCTATATGAAGATATTGTGAACCACTGGTTGTACACTTTGGATGATTACATGGTATGTATATATAATATGTATCAATAAAAAATAAGTAATTAAAAAATCAATCAGCAATTGATGTGAGGGTGTATTTCTGAACCCTTGATTCTATTTCATTTGTCTGTATGACTGTCCTTATGCCATTAGCATATGGTTTTGATTACATTAGCTTTGTAGTAAGTTTTGAAATCAGAAAATCCTACAACTTTATTCTTCACTTTTCAAGATGGCTTTGATATTTAGAGCCCCTTACTCTTCTAAATAAATTTGATAATTGACTTTTCCATTTCTGCAAAGAAGGCTGTTGGAATTTTGTTTGAGATTGTGTTGAATCTGTAAATCATTTTGGTTAGAATTGACATCTTAACAATATTTAGTCTTCTCATCTATAATATGGAATATGCTTCCATCTATTTAGGTCTTCTTTCTTTTCTTTTAGCTATGTTTTGTAGTTTTGTAGATGTAAAGGTCCTTTACATCCTTGGCAAAATTTTATTACTAGATATTTGTCACTGCATTTGCTATTGTAAGTGGATTTTTTCCTTAATTTCTTCTTCAGATTGCTTATTGCTAGTCTATAGTAATTTAGATATATAGTATATAACAATTTAGACTATATAGTATTAAGTAATTAAGGCTGAATTTTACATGCTGATCTTGTACTCTGCCTCTGCTGAATTTGTTAGCTCTAGGAGGTTTGTTATGGATTTTGGGGGTATTTTCTATATATAGATCACGTAATCTACATATATATGAAGTTTTCCTTCTTCCTTTCCAATTTTGATGCCTTGTTTTACATGCATTATTGCTCCGTTGAGCCCATGAAGTTCAGTGTTGAATAACAATGTTGACAGTGGGCATCTTGTCTTGTTCCTGATCTTAGCAGGAAAGCTTTCAGTCTTTTACTATTAACTATGATCTTAGCTATGGATTTTTCATATATGCCCTTTATCGTTTTGAGGAAGTTTCCTTTTGTTCCTAGTGTTTTGTTCCTAGTCTGAGCATTTTTACAAGAGGATGTGCTGCATTTTTTTCCAACTGTTTTTTTCTGTGTTATTTGAGATGGTCATGTTATTTTTTTCCTTCCATTTATTAGTGTAATTTATTACATTGGTTGATTTTCTCATATTGAACCACGCTTGCATTTCTGGGAAAAATCCTACCTGATCATGGTATGCAATTCTTTTAATGTGTTGTTGGATTCAGTTTGCTAGTATTTTGTTGAGGATTTTGGTATTCATAAGGGATACTGCTCTGTAATATCTTTTTTTGGCTTCAGTATTAGGATAATGCTGTTCTTATAAAATGATTTAGGAAGTATTCTCTCCTCTTCAATTTTTTGGAAAATTTTTGAGCAGGGTTGGAATTAATTCTTCTTGGAATGTTTGGTAAAATTCACCAGAGAAGCCATCTGGTCTTAGACTTTTCCTTGTTTGGAGATTTTTCATTTCTGATTCTGTCTCTCTCTACTAATTATTGATCTGTTGAGATCTTCTATTTCTTGTTGAGTCAGTGAAAGCTGTTTGTGTGTTTCTAGGAATTTGTCCATTTCATAGAGGTTATCTAATTAAAAGTTAAAAAAAAATTGATGAAGTCCAGTTTTTCTATTTTTACTTTGGCCTCTTTTAGTTTTTAATTTAAGTTCATAATGATTACGTATGTTGTTTTCTCTAAAAGTTTTATAGTTTTAGCACTTACTTTGAAGTCTTTGTTTATTCTGAGTTAAATGTTGTAGATGGTATGAAGTAGGGGATGATTTTATTCTTTTGCATGTGGATATCTAGTTGTCCCAAAATCATTTGTTGAAAAAACAATTCTTTTTGTATTTATTGTCCTGACATCCTTGTTGCAAATCAACTGACTGTAATGTGAGAGTTTATTTCTGGAGAGTCAATTCTAATCCATTGATCTATATTTCTATCCTATGCCCATACCACACTCTCTTGATTACTATAGGTTTGTAGTACAGTTTGAATTTGGAAGGTGTGGGTCCTCTAACTTTATTCTTCTTCTGCATGGTTATTTGTCTCTTCTGGTCCTTTGCATTTCCATTTGCATTTTAGGATCAGCTTGCCAATTTCTGCAAGGAAGTCATCTTGAATTTTTTTTTTTTTTTAACATGGGCAGGCACCGGGAATTGAACCCAGGTCCTCTGGCATAGCAGGCAAGCATTCCTGCCTGCTGAGCCACCATGGCCCTCATCTTGAATTTTTATAGGGATTAATTTGAATCTGTAAATCAATTTAGGAAGTGTTGCCATCTTAAAATATTATGTCTTCCAATTTATGAATACAATATGTCTTTCCATTTATTTATTAAGGTCTTTCAATAATATTTTATAGTTTTTTATTTACAAATCTTGCAATTCTTTTTAAAAATTTATTCCAAAGTATTTATCTTTTTGTTAGTATTAAAATGATTTTCTCTTCATTTATATTTGATTGTTCATTGCTAGGGTATAGAAATATAATTGTTTTCTGTATATTTATATTGTATACTGCAACCTTTCTGGATTCATTTATTATCTCGAATTGTGTTTTCTGTGGAGTCTTTAAGATTTTCCATATACAAAATCATGTTACCCAAAAATAAAGTTTTAATTCTTCCTTTCCAGTCTGGATGACTGTTCATGTAATTTTTTTTTTGTGGGGGGAGAGTGCATGGTCCGTGAATTGAACCTGGGTCTCCCGCCTGAAAGCTGAGCATTCTACCACTGAACCACCCATGCAATTTTAATAGTAATAACTAAACTTCGTTTATATAAACAGTACTAAAAGGTTTACCTACCTGGGTCCTGAAATGATCTGATTTCTTTCTCATTTTTTTGTATGATATGAAAACCAAATTCTCCCCTGTTGTGAAGGTAGTTTACTTGAAAATGAATGTGCCTGTCAGTTGAATGATGGTATCAATTTAACCCAAAAAATAAGGTTCAAATCAGGTAAAACTGTGATACCTGAAAATAAAAGCAAAATATAGCTATTAAGATGAAAACACAGTGAATGAACTTAGAATTGGACACATGTTTAATGGGTTTAACTCAATGAAGATAATCGTAGAAATAATTTGACTTATTTGAAAGTCTCAACTCAGTGACAGTGATTTTTAAAATGTTTTAATTTTATGTTCCCCATTATAAATTGAAAATATTTTTAGTATAGGTAACTGGAAAATATAGAAAACTATGTGTTCTATTCATTAATACAAGGTCTTTTATTGCTCTTTTGTTGTTAATTTAATGGACTATTGATCAAAGATATATTTATCTCCTCTTTCTCAATACTTTTGAAAATATTTAAATATGTGACATTTTTAAATACTCCCACCATATTAAGTCACTGCATTAGGTGGTTTTATTAATAGAAAATACTCTTTGACTCATTTTTTAGTCATGCAGGCTGAATATTGACATTTCCTGGGCCATCTTAGTCTGAAACATATTCATTTCATCTGCTACTTCTTTGAAGTGGCATGTGAGCCCTAGGGGTTGCTCCTTCTTTTGTTCAGTCTGCAAGCTTTGAATGGACCTGAATCTTTTAGTTTCTTTCCAGGTCCTCCTGAGTTTAACATGATCTCTTCTGTGTTCTTGCCCCTGCTTACTTCATGGCACCACCAGCGTACGTAAGTCAGCAAGCCGGTGTTGCCTGTCAGTCGCTCCTCTCCATATCACTTAAAGTTCTCTGAAACTAAAAGAATTTTTAAAAAACCGGGTTATATTTGCTGTACGAAGAAAGAAATTGAATATGTACTTTTTGGTTTTATCTGTTGTTACTGGACAAATGCTTCCCAGTAGTCATGGACTGTCCGATTACTTCTCTTTCACAGGTCTCCTCCACATTTATGCTAGAATCCGAAAAAGAGGAAAACATAGTTTCTCTAGTCAAGGATAACTGCTGTTTATTTTTTGATGTCATTCCTTATAGACTTTTTTCCATGTGTAAAATTTTTGTGAGATTGTTTCACACAGTTGGGGTCATCCAGTATATTCAAGGTTGTTTCTTGGACTGTAAGTGTTTTTATTAAAATTATTTGGTTTCATACTCGTTTTTATAGAAGTATGACTCAAGAAATGTCTTAGTTTCATTGTCTGTTTAAAAAAATACCATGCAATGGGTGGCTTAAAGAATGGGAATTTACTAATTTGAGGCTAGAAGAAGTCCAAATCAAGGTGATGCTTTCTTCCCAAAGACTGGCATTCGGGGCTGGCTGCCAGTGAACCCCGTCCTGGGTTCCCCTGTGACATAGCATGGCATATGGTGACCTCTCTTCCTCTGTTTCTCTTGTGGTTTCCATTGACTTTCAGCTCCTTTGGTCCACAACTTTAGCTGAAGTAACCTCATCAAAAGGTTCTACTTACAATGTGTTCAAACCCAAAGGAATTGATTAATGTAAGAACATGTGTTTCTGGGGTACATAACTCCAAACTTCTATTACAAGCATCAGGTTATTTAGCATAATAGTAAAAAACAAAACTTATTTTTTCTGTATCTGCAACTGTCCTGTCAGTTAGCTTGCAAATGTCCCTTTTCCTTATCACTAGCAGAGTTTATGAGTTGCCATAGTAGTACAGGATATAAATACCTGAGTCATTTTTCATGGTATATTCGTAAGGGCTTAATCTTCCTAAAGTATTGAGGAATTAGGTAGTTGAGGTGGGATAAAAGATTAGGAATGAGGAGCAGTCCAGGTAAATTGGAACTACAGTAAGCATAGACATAGCATGGAAAAGAAAGAGTGTATATAGAGTGGGAAGGCAGTCTGAGGGTTTGAGTTCCATTTGGTTGTAAATGGTGAGAATCTGAAAGTTTATGAAAAGGATTAACTTATTACTTTAGGAAGATGAATTTGATACAAACAGTAGTATGGATTAGATTGGGGGAAATTTGGAGGCTAGGGGGAAATTAAGAGTCTTTTTGCATAGACCAAACATGAGCTAAAAAGAGTGAGACTGTTCAATGAGAATACAAATGATTGATCCATGGACATAGAGAAGATAACATGGGCAGGTTTTGGTGAATAGAATGAAAGATTTTTTTGCCTGGTTTTAAGAGTTGTCCCTTTGTTCAATCCTCTTTGCAATACAAACTTGAAAATTTCTCTGTGATTTATATACTGTATTATAAGCTTGTACCTCTCATTCAATAACCTCTCTTTCAATACCTGATGAACAGGTATTTATTTAATGCAGTTGCCCCAGAGAATGTGATCTATGCTATGTAAGGAATAATAGCTGGTGGAATTCCAGAGTGAATTGACTTCCCTGAAAAGTAAGTTCCCGTTTAACCTCTTCTCTCATAACCATACAAAATTATGGGATTCTGAAAGATATGCCTCAGTTGGTGCCACTCTTTTTAAATGATTTTCTAACTTCTTCTGGAGGTAAGTGAAATTGAAGCTGAGTGAAACCCATTGTATCTCATGAGTGTGATTGTGAATATGTCTCCAAGAGTTCTGCTGCTGGTTGAGCAAAATGGGCACTGTAATGACTGTTTGGAAATGGTAAGATAAGAGAGATTGAAGAGTCCAAGTTCAGTGTTACATAAAATCAACAAAATAAGAGAACTTCCAAAATGAGAAAATAGGCAAAACAGAATAAATGTGATTGTTAATTTTATGTGTCACTTTGCTAGGTTGTGGTATTCAGTTGTTTGTTTAAACTCTGACCTAGCTGTTACTGCAGTGGTATTTTGTAGATAAATGAGCATGTACAATCAGGTGACCTCAAGTAAAGGAGATTACCTTCCATGATGTGGATAGGCTTCATCCAATCAGTTGGAAGCCTTAAGAGAGAGGACCAAGGGTTCTAGAAATCAGAAGAAATTCTGCCTCAAGACTACACATTTCACTCTGCCCTGATTTTCCTCCCTAAAGAGTTTGTACCCAAGAATGCAACATCACTCTCACAGCCATTTCCAGCCTCTGTCCTGCCCTATGAATTTGGATTTGTCAGCCCACACTATTGCTTGAATCAATTTTTAATAATAAATCTCTTTATATAGATCTATCATCTATCTAATCTATCTCTATTTGTCTATATCTATCTATCTATCTATCTATCTATCTATCTATCTATCTATCTATCTGTCTATATCTATCTATCTATCTATCTATCTATCTATCTATCTATCTATCTATCTATCTATCTATCTATCTATCTATCTCCTGTTGGTTCTGTTTCTGTAGAGAACCCTAATTAAAGCAGTAATAATTGAGGGATGATCAGCCAAATGAAAAATTTACCACTGCCTGAGTTAAGAGAGTGGAGAACCCATAGCATTCACTCCTCTTCTCTCTTACAAATTGGCTCTTTCTTCTTTTTCACTTATGCTTGAGCACTCATAACTCTATTCCAATGTTTCCATTAAGTTTTGAGGATATTTTCTGGTACTTTGAGCCTACAACTCTTGCTAAATCCAATTATGACTAAAAGCCCTCCATGCCATCTTCTTCATTCAGTCTCCTTGTCTATATGTCTTTGTCTTTTCTCCTTTCTGCATCCCTTTTTCTCTTCCTTCCTCAGTCCCCCTCCTATCACTTTCTTTCTCTCTTTCTCACATGCATTTGCCACACATACCACACACACACACACACACACACAGCATACATAAATTCAAAAACACAGCTTTGTTGAAAGCATCTTAGTGGTTCCCAGGAATTTTCTGAAGGAATGAATTGCAAAGACAGATCTTGTCAACTTAATTTTGAATTTATTATTGAGTAAATTGGAGTGAAGATGACTTAGAATGACAACATGAAGGACATAGATTCTTACTTAAGAATTAGTTAAGGGATTTCTTTATTTTTTGCAGACAAAATTGGGGAAGAAGCAATGTTAAATTAAGGGAGATAAAAGAATGAGCTATTGCTAAAATTCCTTTCACATCTTTGGTATGACAATTTGAATAGGTGTTTTCTAATTTGTATTTCCAGAAAAGCATTGTGAGTGCTTTTATTCTCAAAGAATTTCAAAGAAAATTGTCTTTGTTTTTTTTAGAAATAATCTGTTCTTTGAGGTTTATGAAATTTCATATTATATCTTTATGAGTCTTTGCACAATCATAATTATTTTGAAGTTACAGGTAAAAACATTGCAAAATCACTAATTTATACAAAACACTGCTCTGATGCATTATCATAATATTCTCATCCAAGCTCTCAAAAAGAGTCAGTGAGAAAAATGTTCTGTTTGGATTTTTGCAGAGGTATGAAAGATTTATACCAGGCTTCAGATTCTTTGACCAATGCCATCTATTTAGCAACAATATATTCTCATTTATGTATGGATTAACTGATCAGGACATTATCAAATATTGTACATACTCTCAGTGAATATAGTTTAATCTTTCTGTTTGGAAATGTTGTTTTATGCTTCTAGTTTTCTGTTTTCTTCCGGATAAACTTCAAGCACATATTATAAGGAAAAGGTATGTATTTTAGGAAAAGTCAAATTCAGGACATTTAAGAGAGGTAAGATTTATGCTCCAGCCTACAGAGGTAGTAGGCTCTTTAAACCTCAATGTGACATTGGATGACAGCCAATGGTTCATTGTAGAGTATGACTGTTGTCACACTATATTACCTTGGCCCAGGCTTTCCATATTGACATATTTCCTTTTGCTCAGAAAACAGCATTACAATAACTTCCTGTGTAAGGGAAATGATGGCATATGATGAAATGTTATTTCTCTGTCAAATTGTAAGCCATTATAGCATCTGACACTTTATCTTTCATCAACTAGATAAACTAACCAGCAAAAATGAGGTAAATGTGTATACATTTCCCACATTCTGAGTATTTTTATTTTTTTCTGTTCGTAGACAGAAGGAAATTTCGAAAGTCATTAGAATTGTCTGCATTGGGTAACATGATATGAACTACCACACAGTCACTATCTGTGTAAGATGACTGCACATAGGTCAATAATTGGAAGGTAGAGTTCTTTTTCAAAAGCAGCATCTGTTCACATTGAGTCACTAGGCTGGATTGCTTCAAGGAACATAGGAGAGCTAAGAGCAAGTAGTTTCAGAATTTGCTTGCATTAAATAGAAGTCAAATGATTCATTTTACCTCACTAGTGACGGCTGTTCTGCAAAATAATGAGGTGGTTAAATATGTCAATCAGATTCACCCTGAAACTAACCCATAACCAACTCTAAAACTGGTACAGCTAGCCAGAGCTCATTCTCTACGTGATTGTGGCCCTTAAAATCATAAAGCAATACAAATTAATACTACAGAGACTTTTGGCCACAGAACCTTGTCAGGTTCTAGCTTAAGGTTGGGTCACTCTGGTCTGGTAGCAAATTGAAGGTAAACAGGAGGAGCCAGTGGTAGAGTGGTCATCTTTAATCATTCCCTCTGCTCTGCTCTGATGCTTACAGAACAGTGATCCCTTTTATACTAAATTACACAAAAGTGGCATTTTACCAACAGGTGACACCATTCATGTGATACATGATTGGATACATGTATGTTACATGAGTCATGCTGTATCATGCTTCCCCGGAACTTCAGACCTGGAGGCACTTAGAGCAGCCATCTTAGCAGGCTGTTTATAATAAGCAATTTCTCGGGTCCCACAAACCTAAGGAAATTATTTTAGACATGTATCTTTGTACTTTTCTAAGTGTTATATTTTTCAGGTCAAGACTGACTTTGGCTTTCTAGGAGATTGAATCAACTTCAGCTTTGGGTGTCAGACAGCTTCCCAGTGGCGTTCCTTTCTGTATCTCCAAACATCTCTCTCTGTGTCAGCTCTGAAGCAACTGAGCTTTTCTGAAATGCCCCCCTCTTGCCTTAAAGGACTCCAGTAAGCAGATTAAGACCCATCTTGAATGTGCGGAGACACATCTTCATGGAAACCACCTAATCAAAAGGTCCCACCCACAATTGAGTGGGTCACATCTCCATGGAAACAACTTAAGAATAAAAAAACATGGCTTTTCTGGGGTCCATAAAGCTTCAAACTAGTAGAAATGGCAAAGTCACTTAAGGACTTGACATTCATAGTTGTGTAATGCCCAAAGTGAAGGTCCCCCTGTTTTGTAAATCATCCCTTTAAAAAGTTTCTTGCCAAGGTTATACAGAAAGCAGGAAGTTGGGATTTGAACCTCGTCAGGGTTCTCAGCCTGTGTTCTTAACTACTAGGGTGTAGTGTCTTCTTAAAGAAAGTAAAACAATGTTAAATCCATGTACTATCAACCCACCGTTGCCATACCAAATCCATTATGGATGGGACGCCCCAGAGGTGTGTGATAAAAGGTCCCAGATTTTTGCTCTATTTTCCCCTCTAACAGAGCTATGATCATAACAAATGGATCCAAAGAATAAAGTACTCACTGAGCGGAATATTAAACCTCAATCGGTGGTGTCCTCTGAATGTAACTTAGTTCAAATAATTGGAAGAAAGGAATGAAATAAAGAAGGAAATCTTCTCTTCTTGAAGGCAGTGGAAAACTGAAAGATTCAATTTACTTCAGCTTAACCTCTGTCTCCACCTCCCCATTCTAATGGATATTAGTGAGTGAAACCATAGGATCTATTTGAGGAAGGAACATACTAGGCTTTGTATGTTTGAATTGAAAATACAATGCTCCACATATTATGCACATTATATATGATATGCATAGAGAAGACAGAATAGTAGTCCCTCTCACAATAGTGAAACTACAAGACTTATGTACCTTAAGCTGACGGCTATGTGAATACCAATAACATTACTGTATCTTCTGTCCCCGTACATGAAACAGCAAGACGTGCAAATATATTGGTGCTGTGCACTTAATTCTAGTTGGGATTTCAAATTTTATAGTTGAGAAGGAGTGATGAAATCAATTTAAATCATTTTCTGGAAAATTCTGTCCACAGCTGTTAATGCAGACATGAAGAAAATTATTTCTATTACCCTCTGCCTGTATGGAGTCCAGAACATCCACTTTAGTGGAGCTGGGAATGTTTAAAGTATTTAAATGTAGACAGATAAATGAAACACAGACTCTATTGCCTGCACCAAACATCTATTATTTACATGAATAATCAAAAGACTCAGGGTGTACAAGCATGTGTGTGGAGGTGGGTTTGTTAATGGAATTTAGACCCACTGGCTGTGATATGTTAGCATTTTTTGTGGGAAAATACTAAGGACCACGTGATAAAGTGTTATCACCTATCTAGCAATGAAAAAGTCAGTCTATATATCTCAAACCAAAAGGGCAGTTTATAAAATTCTATATTTTATGGAGCTATTATTTGAAAATGTGCATCCAAAGAAAGTCATGCTTTGTTATTTATTCCTGTCTAAAAGGAATTTTATTTTATATTTTGCTTACGAAAATTAAGAACTGCAAATATATTTCAAAATGATCAGTAATCCCACATTCAGAGATAACAACTCCTAACCTTTATAAAGCTCTTTTTCAAAATCATTTAAAAAATGTGAATGTGTATATTTATTTTCCAAAAATGAATTAAAAACACCTCTACATACTCTTTTATAACCTGTTTGTTGACAGGTTGTTCATTAAAACAAGCATCTTTCCCTGTTAGCCAATGGAATTCTACAGGTTTATTTAAAACAGGCTGCACATAAATATGTGTATGTGTGTGCAAGTGTGGACACATGTAAGCATTCTCCTATATTTGTGTATTTCCACTGATCCTTCATAAAAGTTAGGTGTCTAACATGTTAAATTAGTACTAAATGTTACGAATATTTAAAAATTAATCTTTTCACTTTAACAATGAATATTTTAACTATGTTCATTACTAATGTACCATAAACCCAATAAATCATGATATATCTTTCTCCTTTTATACTTTCAACTTTTCTTTAGCCTTACACGTGTCTCTTTTATGCAGTGTATCTGTCCTAGTTTTTTAATGCAGCCTGAAAAGCTTTGTCTTTCTATTGAAGTGTTTAGCTTATTTATAGCAGATATAATAAATGTGTATCTATACCTTATTATTTATTTTGTATTTATTCCTCCTGTACTATGTCCATTTTATTTCCTTTTAAAACTTTCTTTTGATTAGTATATATCAATTTTTTCTCTTATTTCCACTCTACAGTCTTCTTAGTTTTATATCTTTAATCTTCCTTTAGTGGTTACCTTGGATATTGTAATATGCATACCTTAGATATTGGCTATTGTAATATGTAATATTGAAATTAATATAAATTAGCCCATTCATCACTTCTTCCAAAATGTAAGAACTTCAAAATTTGTAGTTAAATTATTTTCCTCCTTCTTGTCTTTTTAAAACCATTTTGACATTTTAATTTGTATACATATGTTTCAAACGCTCAGTATATTATTAATGGTGTTTTGCACAGTAAATATTTATTCTATATCTATTATATATTTACTCTTTTTGGTATTTTCATTCCTTCCTACATCCCTTCACTTTCACCTACATTCATTTTATTTTTGCATGAAGAACTCCTTTCAATGAAAACTCTTTCCTTTTAGCAACTTCAATTGCATATATGTTAGTTTTATCCACCATGTCCCATAATTCTTTATCATCTTGAATGTTTTCTATCCCTTTTGCTTTCCATGCTTCTCTCTGTTTATTTCCTGACTTCTAGTTCAGTAATTTATTGTTAAATACATCTAATTAATTTTTATTAGTTTTCACTTTCAGCTCTAGACATTCCATTTAACTTGGTTTAACAGTTTCTGATCTTTGCTCAAAACACCATTTTTTTCATTAAAAATATTAATCGAAGTTAATATAAAGTCCATGTGTGATAACTCCAGTATCTACATCACCCATGGATCTGTTTTGGTTGTCTGTTCTTATCTCAGGTTCGATTCAGTTCTTGATGTGTTGCATGCCTTGTGATTTTGCTTGAATAACTTGTATTATGCATAGCAAATGTTAGAGGTAATTTGAGGCTGTTGATGAAATTATTTTCTTGCACAGAAGATTAACATTTATTTCTGACAATTAGCTGGAATATTTATTACAGGTCCAACAGAATGCTGAAGTACTTCCAGAATCCCTCTCCTTTAAAGGGTCCTCAACATAGTTTTTGAATCCCCACGACACTGCTGAAGGCTCTGCTTACTTTCTCAGCTGAAGAATTTGAAACAACAAATACTTTGAGAATAAAGTATTTTCATATATTTTATGAAGAAAACTTTATCTAACTTTTCTAATAGTTCTTTATAGATTGGCAGATATGAAATAAGCTACTGTGCCATTGTCTGATCAAATATATATATTTAAATATTGAAGCAGGCAAACATGCTTCAATTTCTTCATATTAATATTGGCTCCCCTGATGATAATACATTATTCTATGTATACTGATCTTTAAATGAATTATATAGCATCCCATTTGTCACTAGAACATTAAAGATAGACAATGATTTCTTGTAAAATTTCTGTGTAAAGTTGTGAAGTATATTATTTCATGTTTTAACCTAGGAAAAAGATTTTGATTTTAGTTCTCCTCTGGTATCTCAGATGTTTCATTCACATATACTTTTTATTACCTAGGCTATATTTCTAGCATGCTCTCTCAAAAATTTTTGTTTTTTTCCTTGACTTTATTCTCCATTTTGAACTCCAAATATTTGATTTCCTTCACTACCTTGGTGAATTTTATTGGTATTACTGATTTTTTTTTTCTGCATGGGCAGGCACCAGGGATCAAACCTGGGTGTCTCTGACATGGCAGGTGAGAATTTTGCCTGCTGAACTACCATGGCCCACCTGGTATTACTGATTTTTGAAGCAATCTTTACTTATCTTAGTCTTGTCCTATTTCATCTCATTGCTTTTCCTGTTTTGAATATTTCAATATTCTTCAATTCTATATTGTGTCATCTATTTAGCAGTATGGCTTTCTCCTTTTTTTTTTTACTGTAGAGGAAAAATCTTAACTCTTTTAAAGATAATTCAGAGTGATAAATGTATGTGTGCATTTATTACCAAGCATTTCTTCTCTCAGTTTTAGGCATTTTGCTGCTAACCACGAGTGAATTCTCAGAAACAATGTTTGCAAAATTGAAATTCTTAGGAAAATATACCCAAGCTTTCCTTCTCAAAGAAAAAAGAATATGAAGGCTGTGGAACATTTAATGATCAGTCTCCATTCTTTATTCCCTTATAGCTATAATTTGCTTTTCCACCCTTGCCATAGCCTCATTGTGAGCAAAATACACTTTCACATCCCATTAATGCAAAGCTTGGCCATGTGACTTGTTTGGGGCAATAGGATGTGAGTGGACATGACACAAGCAGGAAGTTGAAAAGTACTTGTGTGTTTTGCTTTGGTATCTTACACTTCTGTCACTTATAATAGAAGAACATATTGTAGGTAGACCAGAAGTCTCAGCAGAATGAGAAGCACATGGAGGATACTTGACCTGCTCACACAGTCTGGAAACAAGCCATAATTTGCTTATCTCAGACCATATGAGATAAGTAAGGAATAAATGCTTTCTACCACAAGCCACTGAGTTTGGGTTTGTTTAATACACACAGTATTGTAGGAATAGCTTACTAATACAAAGGTCTGTAATAATTTGTTAATATTTCTTTGTTTTAAACTAATTAAAAATAAAATAAGCATTCTTTATTACTCATCTTAATTCCTGGGTTGAAACTTAGAGCTAATTTGAATTCTATAAAATTTTAAATCAATTCTTATTAGTTCTAAATTAGCTCACTCATTTGTATTTCTTAGATTTTTTTCTTTTCTCTTCTCTTACAGATTTAGCCTTATTCATATCATATTTTTTCTTAGAAAAATTCTAGGAAGTGATTGTTAATGTATGCTCTTGAATGTGACAAAATTCAAGGGAGAAGATTTTGGCAATTTCTTATTCTACCATTGATTATGTTCCAAAATAAGCCCATGCATTAAAAAAAGTGAATTATTTCCAGTTCCATGCTAACTACACTAATTAGAACTTTCTTAGCAGGCCTATTCTGAGAATTCATCTAAATGGTACAGCAATCTGAAACTCATAGGACTCACTGTTGCACCTTAAATAGTTTTGATCCTGAAAATGAACACTTTCATGTGTTATCTGCTGTTAAATGCTATTCTACTAGCCTCAAAGATTATTAGCACACATCTAACTTGCTAGCAAGGAATGGTTTTAGCACACTCAAAAATCAAGTTCTAAATAATGAGAGCAGCAGGATCACAATGTTCAAGCAGTGTTTGCAAGGTTAACACAAGCGATTACAAAATTAGCACCCTAACTCCTTTTCAGGACATATAGATAAACACTTATTATATAAGTGTCTTGTCACATTACAATTTTGCCATTGTCTCAGATCTTTTGGATCCCTCAATCTTCTTCAGTCTCTACAAACCCTCTATAAAATCTGACTATCCTAGAGGAACCAAAGTTAACATACAGGAGTAATAAAGCAACTAATACTAAGTGGGACTGGACAAGAGGAAGAGACAAAAACACTCCAAACTGGGTCATCCTAGGCTCAAAACTATAACCAATGTTATACTTATTGGTTTAGAATGACTTGTTTTCAGTTTAGACGATTTGTTAATAGCTTGTTAATACTGTGCAGGGGCACAACTCTCACCTCCTTGATCAGTTGAGTCTCCTCCCATAAGTAGTGTCACTAGTTCTGTGAAACTTTCCTGACAGCCCTGCACAGACACAAGTGCTCTGTTGCTCTTCCTGTTAGCTGTTGTCAACCTGTTGTTGACAACAGGAAGCTGTTGTCAACAGGGTGCTGTTGTTTAGTAACTTTCTCTATTTTTGACCTTCCATTAGGTGGTGAGCTCTGTGATAGCAGAAGGCATGACTCATGCCGGGATTTGGGGTACTTTGTTGATATCCAAAATCTATTTGTAGAATTAAAGAACAATCTCAAACTGACTACTATGAACAGGGATCTAGTTAATTCTTTCTTTTACTCTTATTCTTGAGAAAATAAACCAAATGTCTTAATGGAAATTGTTTTCTCAACCACCTATATAAATGTTGGAACATTTAAATATTTTCACTTCTAGTTTCTTTGACATTAAGCTGATATAGAGAACAAAAGTTCAGCTCTTTTTGGAGGGCATAACAATTTTCAGAACTCCAGGAAAACTAGGTATGGGGTTCTTTCCCATTTTCTTAGCTATTAAACCAAAATATTATCTTCAAATGTACTAAAATGATGCTGCCTTTAAAACAATTTCCAAAATCACAATAGGCAGCATCATTTGCCCACTAAACTCATCTCTTCAAAAACTTTTCTAAATCCTATTCTGAGAATCTTTATCCCGCTGGGTTCTGCATGGTTTTCGTGCTTTTACAAGCTTAATTTCTGCTTCTCTCAGCAGTTTGAATGATTTAAGTAGAGATAAATTATTGCTTGCTTCTTTCTAAGGAAAATTTAAGTATTATATGTTATTGGATAGTATCAACTGAAGGTGATAAAAAGATAGCAGAGTTTCTGCAACAATACTTTTGGTGAGAGATAATCAACTAATCCCACGTTAAATTATTTCATAAATTTTGGTATGCAACTATAAGAATTGAAAAAGGTAAAAAATATTTCACTGAATCTGTTTCACACCCAAAACCAAATATGGATTGCTGAGTTTATTAGCTGTCAAGAAATGAAGTGGTAAGACAGACCTAGAACAAATGGTTTAGGAAACTGCATAATTATACTTATAAATATACTTTAAATTTTAATCTTGGCAATTGTGAAAGTTGAAGAAGCTGAATAGCTCAATCTTTTATTAAGGATAAATTAATATTTGTGACCTGATTCATACCATTATAAACAATGAGACGCTAACAGAGTCTTATAAGGGATGGATGGTCTTGTTGAGAAGCGAGCTACTTCAAATTTG
The DNA here is from genome assembly GCA_004026745.1 of Myrmecophaga tridactyla. Lineage (NCBI taxonomy): Eukaryota > Metazoa > Chordata > Mammalia > Pilosa > Myrmecophagidae > Myrmecophaga > Myrmecophaga tridactyla. Next base: position 6,677 of record PVIY010009135.1, on the reverse strand, counting down.
ATGACAACAGGTGCTCTGAGCGGGGACGGGTCTTGTGTTCCATTACTTCTGCAATTCAAAATATATTTACCTGGCATTATAATCCTTTAGAAAGAGATGTGGGGATTTGGATGATATTAGGAGACAGAAGATTAAAATGACAATAATAGGAAAAAGTTACATGGAAGAAATGCATTAAAAAATTTTTAGACATTGATATATTTTCTAGTGATATGAGGATAAATATGTCACCCTAACAAAATATGAAACACAATGGCACTGAGATTCCATTGATCATGAAGTTCTGTGTCTGGACATGTGCTTGCCTTAACTCTACGTGAGTTATCACACTTCTGAACCACTTCGTGTCATAAGCAGAATATGCTACCATCTTACACTAATGACTCTGTCATATTTGCCTTTTCATATACATTATTGCATCATGTGCATGTGATTTGGACTTCTGAATCCTTTAGGACATGATAAAATTCAGATGATTAGTCTTTTTGTAGGAAAAGAATAAATTGATAGCTCTTCTGTCAGAAATCTGTTGAAGTAAAAAGAAGGATTTAAATGACATAGATTTTATAAATTGCTTATTTTATTATCTTTATGTTTGGATGATGAGGTGATTTGAAGCTGTATGTACTCCAGAAAATCATGCCGTTAAATGTTATCCATTCCTGTTGATGCAAACCCATTGTATGTAGGATCTTTGGATGAGACTACTTCAATTAAGGTGTGATTGACCTCATTCAGAATGGGTTTTAATCCTATTACTGGAGTTCTTTATAAATGGAATGAAATTCAGACAAAGAGAGAGAAAGCCATGGAAGCAAGAATCTGAAAGCAACAACACCCCGAAGAGAAAGGAGAGACCAGCAGATACCACGATCTGCCTTTTCCTGTGGCAGAGGAGCCAAGGATCACTGGCAACTCATTTTCAGGAAGAAACATTGCCTTGATGTGGACATTTTATCAAAACTGTAAGCCAATAAATTCCCATTGTTCAAGCTGAACTATTTCATGATATTTGTTTTTAGCAGCCTAGGAAAGCAAAACAGATGTTGATTTGAATATTTTAACAGCCACAATTGCAAAGATAGAGTGGTATTGTTTTTTTAATGTAGAATTTTATTCTTTCGTTCAATCAAATGATCTATAAGAGAAAAATGCAATGGTAATTTACCCAACACTGCCTCCCCTCACAAAAAAAGAACCACAGAACACTTAAATTTAATTTTAGCAGATTAGTTAGTATTATATCATAGCAATTTACCAGATAATATAGTTACCCATATATCTAGAAACTTTGTAAAAAATGGCTCAGATGATAACTATCTGATTATTTTCATAATAATTAAACTATAATTTAGGGCGTATTTTAAGATGTCATTTGGGTGCTCAGTTCACCAAAAAGATCTATGAAATGTGTTATAAATACATTATTTTTCCAGTGTTATGCTGAGCTGATATCTGCTGAGGCTTACAAAACACTAACCTAATAGACAGGAAATTGCCTTTTAAAATAAATTGGTTTACTTCATTCTTGCTTAAAGCTTAGTTACATCTTCATGAATTCATTGAAGGGGCAAGAAGTCATATGTCATTGTAACTCCTATGAAACTAATTGACAAAGATTTAGTCACAATTTGACGAGAATTATATGAATTATATATTCTCATAAACTAGATACCTTTCCTTTTTCATATTTGCTTTAAAAATCTGAGGATAGAAATTTCATATTTACAGAGAAGTTGTACTCAGTATTATTTCTTTTAAAAATATTTTATTGAGATATCTTCAACACATATTGTCCATTCAGAGCATACAATTGATGGCTCAATATCATTTCATAGTTGTGCGCTCATCATCAAAATCATTTTTAGGACATTTGCATCACTCCAGAAAAAAAAAAGAAATAAAAAAAAAGAAATAACTCTTATGTTCCATACCCCTTACCCCTCCCTCGCCTTGACCACAAGTATTTCAATCTACCCCATTTTCTTTTACCTCTTATTCCCCTATTATTTATTTATTTTTTGGCCTTATTTCTTCCTTCATCTATCCATATCCTGGATTCACAATCACATGGTCACATTGTAAAAGCTATAAAGTTATACAATTGTCTTCAAGAATCAAGGCTACTGGAATACAGTTAAACAGTTTCAGGTACTTCCCTCCAGTCACTCCAATACACCACAAACTGAAAAGGAATATCTATATAATGCATAAGAATAACCTCTAGGATAACCTAGTGATTCTGTTTGAAATTTCTTAGCTACTAAAACTTTATTTGGTCTCATTCCTCTCTTCTCTTTTTTGGTCAAGAAGTCTCTCTCAATACCATGATGCCAGGTCCCAGTCATCCCTGAGAATCCTGACTCATGTTGCCAGGGAGATTTATCCCTCTGTGAGTCATGTCCCACATAGTGGGGAGGGTAGTGAGTTCACCTGCCATGTTGACTTAAGAGAGGCCACATATGAGCAACAAAAGAGGTTCTCTGGGGGGTGACTCTTACATAATCATAAGTAGGCCTAGTTTTTCCTTTGCAGGAAGAAGTTTCATTAGGGCAAACCCCAAGATGGAGGGCTCAGCCTTTTGAATGGATTATACCCACTGTTTGTGAGAATATCAGGAATTTCCCAGAATGGGAAGTTTAGCATTTCTTCCTTTCACTCCAGTTCCCAAGGGGACTCTGCAAACACCCTTTTATTCTCTGCCCAAATCACTCTGGGATGCATCACGGTATCACACCAACCTGTACAAACCAGTAAGATCTCACTCCCTATCCAAGATTTCATGTAAGTATGGTGTTCAAATAAAATGACCATGCAAGTTAAATGAGATAATGCACTACCCAAAACATAAATTTTGCACCAAATAAACATCTCTTCCTTTGGTCTCACACAGATGTTGAAGTTTTAAAATAATGACAATATCATCCTGTACCCAATATTCTGATTACCTTAGTCCTGTCTAGATCAACTTCATTAATATCTCTAGTCTAAGTCTGACCACTTTTTCAACTTTTTAAACAGTTGCTGTATGGGGTAATGCTGACCTTCATAGTTTCAGAGCTCTAACACTGAGTCTCAGGCGTCACATAAATACCCAAAGTTTCAGGGAATGAGCAGGTTATATACAAATAGCTCAGTGTCTGAGAATTTAGAAATAACAGTTACAATTCCAGAATAGACATGACTTCTGTAAGAATGAAATCTCAGATGATTTACAATAGGCCCCAACCTGATAACCCATGCTCTCAACTTTAATTCTCCGAGTTTGTGTATTATATTTAGGCCATATAAATGAAGCATCATAATACTCATCTTTTTGTTTCTGCCATTTCATTCAACATACTGCTATCAAGTTTCATTCACATAGTTGCATGCCTCACAACTTCATTCCTTTTTGGAGCGGCTCAGTAGTCCATTGTAGGTATACACCACAATTTCTCCTTCCATTCTTCAGTCATTGTACCCTGAGGACACCTCTATTCATTGCAAATTGCTCACACTGCTACCATGAACACAAGTGTGTGAATGTCAATTCCTGTCCCCACTCTTAGTTCCTCCAGGTTGCAGGATCATGCAACTGGGTTCCAGGATCATATGACAACCCCACCCCTGGCCTCCTGTGGAACCACCACACTGCCCTCCTGAAGGGCTGCACTGCTTACCTTCCCTACCACAAGTAAATAGGTACATCTCTTTCTCCACATTTTTTCCAGCACTTGTTTCTCTCTGTTCATCTTTAAACAGTTTTATTTGCACTTCATACAATCCAAACTATGTAAAAAATCAATGGTTCCTGATATAACCACAAAGCCATGTCTTTGCCACCACAAACTATATGAAGACATTTCCTTTCTTCCACGAAGAATCCCATACCCCTCCCTCATATCCCTCACCTGTTGACATTCGGTTTTGGCATAATGCCTTGTTACTGTCAGTGGAAGCATATTACAATGTTACTGTTGACTATAGACCCAAGCTTGCATTGATTGTATTTTTTCCTGTATACCAACCCATTTTCAACAGCTTGCAATGTTGACATTTATTTGTTTTCTCTCATGCAAAAACATTCTTATATTTGTACATTTAATCACCATCATTGTCCACTCTAGGCATTCCTGAGCTATACTGTCTCAGTCTATCCTCAGTCTTTCCTTCTGGTGTTATACAGGCCCCCAGCCCTTCTCCAGCAATCATACTCACATTCAGCTTTATTCAGTGGACTTATATTATTGTGCTACCATCAGACAGTATTGCATTATCTATTTCTGATTTTTTACAATCAGTCCTGTTGCACAATCTGTACTCCTTCAGCACTGCATGCCCAATCTGTACCTTCTTTCTATCTTCTAATAAGCTGTGTCCTTAACTTCAACTCTCAAAGTTCACTCATAAATGTTAGTCCATATTAGTGAGACCATGCAGTATTTTTCCTTCTGTTTCTGGCTAATTTCACTCAGAATAATGTCCTCAAGTTTCATCCACGTAGTTACAAGCTTCATGACTTTATTTTGTCTTGCAGCTGCTCAATATTCCACCCTATGTATATACCACAGCTTGTTTAGCCACTCATCTATTGATGGACATTTGAGTTGTTTCCATCTTTTGGCCATCGTAAATAATGCTGCTATAAACATCAGTGTGCAAATATCTATTTGTGTCCTTGCCTTCAGTTCCTCTGAATATATACCTAGTAATGGGATTGCTGGACCATATGGCAATACTATGCTCCATTTCCTGAAGGTCCACCAAACTGCCTTCCAGAGTGGTTGCACTATTTTACATTCCCACCAACAGTGGATAAGTGTGCTTCTTTCTCCACATCCTCTCTAGCACTTGTCATTTTCTGTTTTTTTTTTTTTTTACAATGGCCCTTCTAGTGGGTGTGAGATAATATCTCATTGTAGTTTTGATTTGCATTTCCCTAATTGCCACTGTGAAGCTGAGCATCTTCTCATGTGCCTTTTAGCCATTTGTATTTCCTCTTCTGAAAAGTGTCTGTTCATGTCTTTTGTCCATTTTTTAATTGGGTTGCTTCTGTTTTTGTTGTTGAGTTGAACAACAATAACTCTTTATATATTCTGGATACTAAACCCTTATCTGAGATGTGGTTTCTAAATATTGTCTCCCAGTGTGTAGGCTGCCTTTCTACTTTCCTGACAAAGTTTTTTGATGCACAAAAGTATTTAATTTTATGAGACCCCAGTTATCTATTTCTTTTTCCAATGCTTGTGCTTTGGGTGTAAAGTCTAGGAAACCACCTCCTATTATAAGAACTTATATTTCCTTACATTTTCTTCTAACAGTTTTATGGTCTTAACTTTAATGTTTAAGTCTTTAATCCATTTTGAGCTAATTTTTGTATAGTGTGTGATATATGGATCCTCTATCATTCTTTTTTTCATAAGTAAATCCAGTTCTTCAACACCATTTTTAGAAAGGCTGCTCTGTTCCAGGTGGTTTGGCTAGACTGCCTTATCAAAGATCAATTGTCCATAGAAGAGAGAAGGTGTATTTCTGAATACTGAATTCTATTCCACTGGTCAGTATATCAATCTTTGTGCCAGTACCATGTTGTTTTGACCATTGTGGCTTCACAATATGCTTTAAAGTAAGATAGTGTGAGATCTCCCATTTCATTTTTCTTTCTCAAGATATTTTCAGCTATTCAGGGCACATTGCCCTTCCAAATAAATTTGGTTATTGGTTTTTCTATTTCTGCAAAGTAAATTGTTTGGATTTTAATTGATATTGCAGTGAATTTTTTAATTAATCTGGGTGGAATTGATATGTGAACTATATTTAGTCTTCCAACCCATGAACACAGTATGCTCTTCCATTTATTTAGATCTTCCATGATTTCTTTTAGTAATTTCTTGTTGTTTTCTGTGTATAGGTCTTTTGTATCCTTAGTTAAATTTATTCTTAAGTATTTGATTGTTTTGGTTGCTATTGTAAACAGAATTTTTTGTCTTGATTTCCTCCTCAGTTTGTTCATCACTAGTGTATAGAAACAGTACTGCTTTTGGGGTGTTGATCTTGTACCCTGACACTTTGCTGTACTCATTTACTAGCTCTAGTAGCTTTGTTGTTGATTTTTCAGGATTTTCGACATATACTATCATGTCATCTGCAAACAGTGATCGTTTTACTTCTTCTTTTCCAATTTGGGTGCCTTTTATTTCTTTTTCTTATCTAATTGCTCTGGCTAGAAGTTCCTGCACATTGTTGAATAACAATGGTGACCGTGGGCATCCTTGTCTTGTTCCTGATTGTAGAGGGAAAACTTTCAGTCTTTCTCCATTGAAGATGACATTAGCTGTGGGTTTTTCACATATTCCTTTTATCGTGTTGAGGAAATTCCCTTCTATTCCTATCCTTTGAAGAGTTTTCATAAGAAAGGACGTTGAATTTTCTCAAGTGTCCTTTCTCCATCAATCGAAATGATCATGTGGGTTTTCTGCTTTGACTTATTGATATGGTGTATTACATTAATTTATTTTTGTGTGTTGAACCAGCCTTGTATACCTGGAATAAACCTCATGTGATCATGGTGTATAATTCTTTTAATGTGCTGCTGGATTAGATTTGCAAGTATTTTGTTGAGGATTTTTATATCTATATTCATTAAAGAGATTGGTCTGTAATTTTCTTTTCTTGTAGTATCTTTGTCTGGCTTT
>PVIY010009134.1:36615-75317 GCA_004026745.1 Myrmecophaga tridactyla | reverse complement strand
AAACCCTGCAGTTTAAGAAAAGAAATGTCCAGAGAGGGCTTCTTAGTTTGTTTTCTGCTCTACCTTTCCTGATACAGTCCTAAATTACCTTGATAAATTATTAGTTTATTTTGTTTTGTCTCTATGTTTCAATCCCCCTTCTGCTAAACAATTGTTCTGAAGCAGTCCTTGGTTGAAAGATAGAACAACTATTTGGGGGTTGTCTTACAGCTTTACAAAGTGCTTTAGCATCTCTTAACACCTCATTTGATCAGCATTAACAGCCCTGTGAATTAGGAATATTTTTATGTAATCCCGTGTTAGATATTTTGCTAGTTTGAAAGGATTATGCACCCTAGAAAAGCCATGGTTTAATCCTGATCCAATCTTGTGGAAGCAACCATTTCTTTTAAACCCTATTCAGCATTGCATGCTGGAACCTTGATTAGGTTATCTCCACACAGATGTGGCATGCCCAATTGTGGGTATTAACTTGATTAGATGGAGATGTGATTCCCCCCATTCCTGGGGGGTCTGATTAGTTTGCTGGAATCTAAAAAAGAGGAAGCATTTTGGAGGAAGCTTCAGGACACGATAGCCAAGAGCCCAAGCAGCCAGAGACCTCTGGAGATGAAGAAGGAAAATGCCCCCAGGGGAGCTTCATGAAACAAGAAGCCTGGAGAGAAAGCTAGCAGACATCATGTTCGTCATGTGCCTTTCCAGTTCAGAGAGAAACCCTGAACTTCATCAGCCTCTCTTGTTGGTGCCTTAATTTGGACATTTCTACAGCCTTACTTTAATTTGGACATTGTTCTAGTTTGCTAGCTGCCGGAATGCAATATACCAGAAACGGAATGGCTTTTAAAAAGCGGGATTTAATAAGTTGCTAGTTTACAGTTCTAAGGCTGAGAAAATGTCCCAGTTACAACAAGTCTATAGAAATGTCCAATCTAAGGCATCCAGGGCTTGGTTCAAGAAGGCCGATGACGTTCAGGGTTTCTCTCTCAAGTGAGAAGGCACATGGTGAACACAGTCACGGTTTCTCTCTAGGCTGGAAGGGCACATGGTGAACACAGTGTCATCTGCTAGCTTTCTCTCCTGGCCTCCTGCTTCATGAAGCTCCCTGGGAGGCATTTTCCTTCTTCATCTCCAAAGGTCACTGGCTAGTGGGCTCTCTGCTTCTCATGGCTATGTCATTCTTCTCTGGCTCTCTCTGAATCTCTTTTTTATTCTCCAAAATGTTTCCTCTTTTATAGGACTCCAGAAACTAATCAAGACCCACCCAAATGGGTGGAGACATGTTGTCACCTAATCCAGTTTAACAACCACTCTTGATTAAATCACATCTCCAGGGAGATGATCTGATTACAGTTTCAAACATACAGTATCGAATAGGGATTACTCTACATTTATGAAATGGTATTTTGATCAAAACACGGCTTTTCTAGGGGACATATATCCTTTCAAACCAGCACAGACATTTTCACAGTCTTAGAACTATAAACTAGCAACTTAATAAATTCCTCTTTTAAAAAGCCATTCCATTTCTGGTGTATCACATTCCAGGAGCTAGCAAACTAGAACAGATATTTTTAAAAAACCTGAAGTTTGGAGGGGTAAAGCAACTTTTTCAGGATCAACAGACAATATGAACCTATTTTTGAACCCAGGTTGTATGACCCCTGATTCTTTCCTCTTTCCATTATTCCATTTGATCTTCCAAACTATGAGGCTTGCTAAGGATTCCTGGCTAAATTTCTGGACACTACTATGACACAATTGATTATTTAGTGCTTTGCTTTTTAGATTGAAATACAATTAAAAATGGTCTTGGCTTAGTTGTTAATGTTGCTTATGAAGACTTCCTTATATTGCTAAAGTCGTGAGACCTGTGGTGCACTTCTGAAATGTATTTTCTTGAAGAACTTCACATAAACCCTTTAGACAGGGTAACAAGTTCAGGGATAGTTTTGGGCTTCTCTTCTGAATTAATTTGACACATGGGAAGGAAGATCACAGCACTATGAGCAGCAGAGGGAAGATTACATTATGAGTTCATGCATTTTTTATGTTTTATGGGTTGTAGGCCAGGTATTTCTCATCCAGAACTGCTTTACAATTTCTTGGGGTTACTACTGCTGCATAACAAATTATCCCCAAATTTAGAAGCTGTAAAACAACTATTTTCCTACTCTCACAGATTTGGTGGTCATGAATTTGGGCAAGGCACAAACGGAATGGCTTGTTTTCACTCCTTAATTGCTGGGGACTCAGTTGGGATGACTTGCAGCTGGGACTGAGGTCACTGGAGACATCTTCATTCACATGTGCTGGCTGAGGTTGCTGGCTGGAACCTCAGCTGGAGCTGTCAACTGGACAGTCTACATGTGGTCTTTCTATATGGCCATGGAGGCTAAAGGTAGTAGGACTTCTTCTATGGAGTCTCAGGGATCCAAAAGGTAATGTCCCAGAGAACAAGGAAGAAGATGCTCTGACTTTTAAAATTAGACTCAGAAGTCACACAGCATCACTTTTGTACCTTATGTTGGTTACAAGCAAGTCCCATGTGCTCTTAGATTCAAGGGTAGGGGACACAAGACCTTACCACTTGATGAAAGGGTGCCAGTGTTGTCTTGTGTGATGGGAGGTAATTTTGCAGCCATCTTTGGAAAATACTATCTGGTATTCTAGTAAGGATGTGTCACCTTCAGGTTTCACCAATGAGAGTGAAGGGACACACTCATCAACCAAATGTTGAGGATACTGTTATGGCCAATTACAGCTAGTAATAGTTAAAACCAGTCAAGCCAGAAGTCAACTTATGTACTGCAACATCTAATAGTGGCAGATCCTGGGCCATGAGACAAGGATACAATAGTGATTAAGAATGGTCCCTATACTCAAGGACTTCAGTGGCTCTTAAAGTTTAGTGTACATAAACCAGACTAAGGTAGATATTTAAAATGCAGATTCCTGTCCCCCTTACCCCTTTCTAACTCAGTGCATCGGTTCCACTTGGATCCCAGGAACCTGCAGAGTAACAAGCCCAACATATGATTCTGGTAAAACAGACCTGAGAAGGGCACTTTGAGATCCACTGGTCGAGCTAAACACAGGTTTTATCCAGAGAGTGAATGTGGATATCTTTTCAGAAGTACTTAGCTTTCAGTTTCCTTGTCACTTTCTTTTAAGCCTTACTATCTGTGGTAGGCTAGTTTATTGTGCTGATTATTGATTTATAGCCTTTCAGCTCCAAATTTATCCTTTTTACCTGTTCTGAGAAAATGGATCTGGGCCTTTTAAGTATTTTTCCTTTGCCAGCTGGCACTATATTAAGCTTTTTTTTAGTAGAGGGAGCTGAAGAGACATTGCAGGGGAAACAGGTTTTGCTTTCTTGTTCTGGTGTGCTTGCTGGGCAGGCTCCTGTAGTGTGTAGCATCTCCAGTGTCCATCACCTGCAGTGCATGGACAAGTTCTTTAGCACACAGCTCCCACAGCGTGCAGTCCCTCCAGTGCGTGGACAAGTTCTTTAGCACACAGCTCCCGCAGCGTGCAGTGCCTCCAGTGTCTGGCCCCTTCAGTGCATGGACAGCTTATCCAGCACACAGCTCCCGCAGCGTGCAGTGCCTCCAGTGTCAGGCCCCTGCAGTGCATGGACAAGTTATTTAGCACACAGCTCCTGCAGTGTGCAGTGCCTCCAGTGTCTGGCCCCTTCAGTGCACAGACAGCTTCTCCAGCACACAGCTCCCGCAGCATGCAGTGCCTCCAGTGTCTGGCCTCTGCAGTGCATGGACAGCTTCTCCAGCACACAGCTCCCGCAGCGTGCAGCTCCTGTAGTGTGCAGGCCCTACAGTGCTTGGTGGCTAGTAGCAGCCAGCAGATGGCAGCTTTCCTGGGAACTCTCCTGCTGGCTTCATAGCAGAGGGCCTCTGGTGATACATCACCCTATGAACAGCTTTCCAATGTACCCAAGAAAGTGGATTTCCTGCAAATTCTACCAATGGGGCACCACAGCAATTTCTTTGCTATCCCATGCGCCTTGACCTCTCCAATTAGATCTGGACCCCAGGCCTGGGGGTGGGGTGGCATCTTCCTGGGCTTTCCATCTTAGCCCTGGTTTCAGTGGCTGCTCCTTGTATCTTCTTTTCCTGTATTTTTAGAATTTTCTTTACTTTATACTTGGAAATCTTTCACTACTCCAATCCCCGTTATTGCTAATCATCCATTATATTGAGCTTTCCCTGTTCAAATTACTATGTGGTTTTTCATATAATTGTCTAACAAATACTTCCTCCCCCTTGATATCTATGGCAGAAATATATTTTCCTGACCCACTAAGGCTGGGTTTGGCCATGTGACCTGCTTTGGTTGACAGAATATGGGCTGGAGGGGAAGGGTGCCCATCCCAGTCCAGGCCTTAGGAGGAACCATGTTTCTACTTACTCCGGGGGACCACCACCCCTGCAGCCTCTGGCCAGTGAGAGACACAGAGAACAGCTGACTGCCCAGCCGGATGACAGCCTGCAGCCGGAAGCAGACTGCCCAGCCAGTGCACAAACGCGTGGGTTTGAGAATAAAGTACTGATGTTTTAAGCCAAGAAGTTTTGGGGTGGTTTGTTGCACAGTGTTATTGCAGCAACAGTTGACTAATATTTCATCTCAGGGGTAGGTGCAAATACAAGTTTGGAAATGTGGGAGAGGAAAAGGGTAGGTAGGTGTGCTGGTTTGAAACTGCTGTGTACCCCAGAAAAGCCACGTTCTTTAATCCTGATTCAATCTTGTTGGGTGGGATTTTTTTAGGTTGTTTCTATGGAGATGTGACCCATTGAACTGTAGGTGGGAACTTATTGATTAGGTGGTTTCCATGGAGATGTGTCTCTACCCATTCAAGGTGGGTCACTGTGCTGGTTTGAAAATATTATATACCCCAGAAAAGCCATGTTTTAATCCTGATTCAATCTTGTAGAGGCATCAGTTTCTTTTAATCCTGATTCAATACTGTAGGATGAAAGCTTTTGATTAGATTATCTGCGTGGAGATATGATGTGCCCAATTGTGGGTGTGGCCTTTGATTAGATGGAGATATGACTCCACCTATTCCAAGTGGGTCTTGATTAGTTTGCTAGTCTTTAATAGGGGAAACATTTTGGAGAATGACAGGAACGACAGAGCCTACAGAGAAGGAGCCGACAGAAACTTCAGAACAGAGCTGACACAGATGACAACACTTGGAGAGCAGAAACACAGATATCTAAAGATGCTTGAAGCCTAGCAGATGTTGCCATGAGATGTTAAGCAAGCCAGAACCTGGAGAGAGGCAACAGATGAAAGCCAGCCCTGGAGAAGCAAAGTGAGGAACCCCCATAGGAACAGAGGCTGAAAGCAACAGAGCATGGGAGCAAGGGACTACCCCACTGACAGAGGTGTTCCTGACCCATTGACCTTCTTTGAATTAAGGTATCTTTCCCTAGGTGCCTTGGCTTGGACACTGTCATAGGCTTAGAACTGTAAACTTGTAACTTATTAAATCCCCCTTGTTAAAACCTGTTCCATTTCTGGTATATTGCACCCCAGGTGCTTGCAAACTAAACAGTTGCTTCTGGAGCCTTTTAAGAGGGAACCATCTTGGAGAAACCTCAGAAGCAACAGAGCCAGTCTGATACTTTCTGTATCTCCAACCAGACATCTGGAGATACAGAAAGTAAATGCTCCTGGGGAAGCTGTTTGAAAACAGAAGCCAAAGACCCCAGCAGTTAGCCATGTGCCTTCCCAGCTGGCAGAGGTATCTTTTTCTGGATGTCTTAGTTTGAACATTTTTATGGCCTTAGAACTGTAAGCTTGCAACCTATTAAATACCCTTTTTCAAAGCCATTCCACTTCTGGTATACTGCTTGGGGTTTAGGTTTAGGGAAGCTGCTGTTACATTATTACCTGTTCTGTGGGTGCCCACTGTACGGTGACAATCTTGTATTAGAAACAAAGTTTTTTTCCTTCTTGATATCATAATAGGTTCAGCAAAAATTAATTGGAGATTTTCTGACCCCTGATAAAAAATGCTATGTACTCGATTTATTTCTTCTCATATTTATTGTGGCACAAGGTGAAATAACACAGATTTCACATTTTATCTTAAACATTTTGCAGTTCTTTGCAGAGGTACTCACATTTAATTTGTCCATATTCAACTTGTCTGTATAACATGTTGATGTGCAAAATGCTGTCACTGTTTTCATTTTGTAAGTTACAGTTCCATGTAGTGTATACTACATAATCTTCATAAGAAAGGGAATGTGCTGGTTTGAAAGGAAGCATGCCCCCTAAGAAAAGCCATGTTTTAATATAAATCCCATTTCATAAAGGTAGAATAATCCCTATTCAATACTGTATGTTTGAAACTGTAATCAGATCATCTCCCTGGCTGATGTGATTTAGTCAAGAGTGGTTGTTAAACTGGATTAAGGGACGACATGTCTCCACCCATTTGGGTGGGTCGTGATTGGTTTCTGAAGTCCTATAAAAGAGGAAACATTTTGGAGAGGGAGATTCAGCGAGAGCAACACTATGAAGCAGAGAGTCCACCAGCCAGAGACCTTTGGAGAAGAAGGAAAACGCCTCCCGGGGAGCTTCATGAAACAGGAAGCCAGGAGAGAAAGTAGCAGATGACGCCTTGCTCACCATGTGCCCTTCCAGCCGAGAGAGAAACTGTGACTGTGTTCGCCATGTGCCTTTCCAGATGAGAGAGAAACCCTGAACTTTATCGGCCTTCTCGAACCAAGTTATTTTTCCCTGGATGCCTTAAATTGGACATTTCTATAGACTTGTTTTGATTGGGACATTTTCTTGGCCTTAGAACTGTAAACTAGCAACTCATTATATTCCCCTTTTTTAAAAGCCATTCCATTTCTGGTATATTGCATTCCGGCAGCTAGCAAACTAGAGCAGGGAAAGTCTGAGTAAACTCAATTCTCCCTTTCAAGTTTGTCCATTAAATGTAGCGGTGTTAGCAATCTTCTGGAAGAAGGGTCTTGATGCCACTGCCAAATCGTAGTGTCATAAACATGTCAAGGGAGCTGTTTTCCAATGGTGTCCCCGTACATACCGTCCCTGTGCATGGTCTTTGCCGGCGCGAGACGGTAGGAGAATGTGGCACAGCTGATCGGTGGCTCCACATCCCAAATTGGAAACATGAGCTTGTCCACAGAAGACATTCCAACTGCCTTGACAAATGAATCCTCAAATGCTCCTGGAGATCACTTGCTTAAAAAAGCGTAAGTTTTCATTGTCACAGACTTGACATGGAAGGCTGCCTATTAGAAGACAATGAACAAAATCCAGTGGAATATTTTCTAAGGCAGGGGAGAAACAACGAACAATGAATAAGGATAAGAAGTTCCACTGCTGAAAAACAGATGGAGGGTCCTGATCAAGATGCTATACTTTTAGTCAAATGGCCTGTGCTGTTTTACTTTTTAAATGATATGCAATAAATGACACTTACAGCAAGCATTCTGTGTACTTCCCTAGCTTAATCTTGTTTTTCTACACTTATTTGCTCTTTGTCTCAATTTCCTTAGCAACTCTTTTTAAAAATACTGTATTATATATTTACATAAGCGTGTCATAAATCCCCTATTTGATATATTGTGAGAGGAGTATAAAAACAAATATTTCAGATTTCTGAAATCAAGATCCAATGACCTTGGAACATATCCATGCAACTCTCATGAGACGTATAATACAAACTTAACTACAGATGGTCAGTGAACATATTACTGAGCAGCTAAACTGGCCTTATTTGTGAATTATAAAACTAAGAAACCAGCCCCGAGATGTTGCTGCTATTGCATCTTCTCACCTGGTATCATTGCAGTGTGTCTCTTCACTCACACATGCTGATCACTGGTGGAAGCAGGGCTGGGTGGCATAATCATAGTTTGATTGTTGATGGTCATTCTAGTTTGCTAGCTGCCGGAATGCAATATACCAGGAACAGAATGGCTTTTAAAAAGGGGAATTTAATGAGTTGCTAGTTTACAGTTCTAAGGCCGAGAAAATGTCCCAATTAAAAGAAGTCTATAGAAATGTACAATCTAAGGCATCCAGGGAAAGATACCTTGGTTCAAGAAGGCCGATGAAGTTCAGGGTTTCTCTCTCAAGTGGAAGGGCACATGGTGAACACAGTCAGAGTTTCTCTCTCAGCTGGAAAGGCGCATGGTGAACACGGTCAGGGCTCCTCTCTCATCTGGAAGGGCACCTGGTGAACATGGCGTCATCTGCTAGCTTCTGCTCCTGGCTTCCTATTTCAGGAAGCTCCCCAGGAGGCATTTTCCTTCTTCATCTCCAAACGTTGCTGGCTGGTGGACTCTGCTTCTCGTGGCTATGTCGTTCTGCTCTCTCAGAAATCTCTCTTTCTCCAAAATGTTGCCTCTTTTATAGGACTTCAGAAACTAATCCAGACCCACCCAAATGGGTGGAAACATGTCGTCACCTAATTCAGTTTAACAACCACTCTTGATTTGGTTACATATCCAGGGAGATGATGTAGTTATATACAGTATTGAATAGGGATTATTCTGCCTTTACGAAATGGGACCTTTATCAAAACATGGCTTTTCTAGGGTCCATACATCCTTTCAAACCAGCACAATGTTTATCCCAATTCCTCAAGCACTGTCCAGAAAGTAAGATGTTGTCTAGTGGTTATAGCATGAGCTGAGAGTTCTGGAACTGCAGATCATAAAGACTGGCAGGGGGGTGGGGGTGTCACCTTTTTTTAAAACAGAATGTGAAGTTATAAATGTATTTCTGAATGCTGAAATGCTGGGCTGTGTACCAGCTGGTATTGGCCTGGGACAATGTGACTCTGTGACACCTGGGACCCGGAGATGGCATGCTGCAGCCCCGAAGGTTATCAAAGCTACAACAGTAACAGTTGAAGTAACCAAAGGGAGCTCATGCCTCGAGTGGAGTTAAAAACGAAGCTGATCTGGCTGGGTATGGGGTAAATCAGAGTACAGGGTGGAGGACGAGTGTGTATACTCCAGAGCTTCACCTACTGCATGGGACCAAAGGCAGAGAGGTTGTGCCTGGAACCTGGACTTTTTGTGACATAATCTGGGTTGACCTGTCTGGATAATTCATTTGAATGACCCAAACTCCTGGGGCCCAGAGTGGGAATGAGGCCTCATAGTTCTGCATACCCTGGTATAGTGCTGGGTCCCATCTCACAATGTGGTACGCTGATAATTGGGAGGTATTTGTGGAGTCTCTTGAGGGTCCCATCTGGGCAGCCCCGGGTAACCTTTTAACCATCAGGGACTCCCAGGAAAATGGGCCAGGCCCTTGATTTTGAGGCTTGCTCTCATGAAACTTGTTTCTGTGGGGAAGAAGCTAAGACTGCCCATGGCAAGGCCTGGGAGTTGTTTCCAGGAAGCCTTTTTGTTGCCCAGATGTGGCCTCTATCTCTCTCTAGGCCCAACTCTGCAAGGAACGTCATTGCTCTCCCCACCCTGCTTGGGACACGATATTCAGGGGTGAAAATCTCCCTGGGGGCGTGGGTCCCAGGGATGAGTCTGGTCCTGGCACTGTGGATCAACAAGATCTTCCAAACCAAGAGGAGGAAAGGTGGTGTAATAAAATAAGGTATCAGTGGCTAGGAGAGATCATGTGGAGTCACCTCTTATGAGAGCTTCGGTTAGTGTTGATAACCATGGTTTGCTAACCCCCAAGCAGCATCACTCCTGTTGACTCTGGGGAACACCTGGAACTTGAAGTGAGACTCTATAAAGGTTTCATGCACTGCATTTGCTTTCCTGGAACCTGTAATTCCAGGAGGGTTCTTAGGTCAGAAAAATCCTGAAACCCAGAGGACCAGCCTCTCCAAAATTATCAATTAATGGCATCCCTCCAACCTTTAGTATCTGCCCCTTCTTAACATCAAAAAGTCAGAAAGGGCATTTCCCAAAGATTGAGAGAAGAATCAAAGGAGAAAGAGGAGGTAAGAGAGAAAACAGGATTTGGCAAACGGGTATGACTGCTGCAAGTGATTAGGAGCAGCTAGAAGGAAAAATCTGAGACAGTGGATGGTGGCCCATGACAAACTCTGGGATTGTTCTGTAACTAGTTGTTGAACTGTACTTTGAAAATTATTGTTTTCTTTCTTTGCTTTGTATATATGCCATATTTTAAAATACGAAACATTAATAAAAAAAGGGAGTGTGGACTTGAGAATTATATGATCTTGGGGCCCCATTTTGGCTCTCGTATTTACTAGCCACGTGGTCTTGGAGGCTCAGACCCTCCTGAGCCTCAGCTTTCTCATTTCTAAAATAAGCATAATTCCCACATAACAAGATAATGGTGAGGATTGAATCATTTGTCTCCTGCTCCAGTAACTGTCACCTAAGGGCTCAATAAATGATTAAGAGGAGCTCCTAATTGTATCCTAACAAAATACAATAAAATTAGTAAAAGCACAATTGCTACAAATAACTGCCCAACCATGATGTAATAATGTTTACCTTTGTGCAACTAAGAAAGATTCTTTGAAAGGATTGCAAATATATTTTCAAAGTTAAATATCAAATGAGAGCCTGTCTACAGATAACTGAGTTGACTTTTGATGACATTTTTTACTGAAGCTACCATTGGAGGATCTGAAGGAAGGTGATAAAGCACTGGGCATGATGTTCCATTTCTTCAGAAAGCCGACAAGTACTAAGCCATCTATTGTCTTGTTTTAAATGGCAAGTCAGAAATAGCAAGTCTCTTTCACCAAATCTTATGACTGAATATACGCTTTTCTCTTTCACCAGATTATATGTAACCATATGTTAAGTGGAAAAAAATTTAAAGGCTTTGAAGTAACACTTCAGTGTTTCTTTCTTTTAAGTCTGATTCCCTTCCCCCCCCCAACTAATACCTTGTTATTTATCCTTATATCACTACCTAAATCAACTACAGTAGTTTAAGAAATATCCAATGTAAAAACAACTTTACAAATGGAAAGTCAAATCAATATGTGGATTCCAAATGCTCAGACTCCCAGCGTGACCTGCTTCCTGGGTTGCTTTCTTTTGTCATCCCCTGCTTGTGCTTGGTCAGAATCCTGTTGCAAACGTTCAGTTGTTTAAGAAGGGTATTTAAAGGTTATTAATCAGTCTCTAAAACTCATGTCTTCGTCACCTGTTGATAACCTGTTAAATTATAAACAGGCAAACAAGTATTAGGAAGAATGGAGTGCTGCAGCCAAAGCAGACAGGGAAAAGAAGACGCTGGGTGCGTTTGTGTCACTGGCACCGCCACCTCGGCAGATCAGGAGGGGCTGGGGCGGGCATCGGGTTATATTTATCTTTCACCAGTATTTACTATTCATTTTGTTTTTCTCTTTTGAGAGTCTTCATAATGTAGCCTATATATTTTTACATTTCTAATTGAAGTTTTTATTTTGGGATAATTTTAAATTCACAGTTAAAAGAAATAGCACAGAGAGAGCCTGTGTATGTTTTAGCTAGTTTACCCCAAAGGTAACATCTTGCAAAACTATTGCTCAATATCACAACCAGGATATTGCCAATGATAGTCATCACAGAGAACATTCCTATCCACATAAAAACCCTTTAACAGTCACACATCCCACGCTCTTCTTCCCTGTTTCTGACCCCTGGTGATCACTGATCTTGTCTCCATTTCTATCGTTTTGCCCCTTTAAGAATGTTATATAAATGGAATCATGCTGTATGTGATCTTTTGGGACTTGATTTACTCAGCCCAATTTCTGAAAACTCATCCAAATTGTTGCATATATCAACAGTCCATTTCATTTTGTTTCTGGGTAATATTCCCTGTTATGGTTTGCTTAGCCATTCATCATTTTAAGGACATATTATTTCCAGTTTGGGGCTGTTATGAACCGAGCTGCTATTAATTTCTCTGGGATAAACAACTGGGACGTATGGTACCTGCATGTTATAGTACCATAAAGCTAAGAAACCAAAAACTGTTTTCCATAGTGGTTCTACCGATTTATAGTCCCACCAGCAATGCAAGAATGATTGAGTTTCTCTGCATCCTTGTTGGCATTTGGTGTTGTCACTATTTTTTATTTTATCCATTCAGATAGTTATATGGTGATTAAAACCACTGTGGTGTTAATTTGCATTTCCCTAATGGCTAATGATGTTGAACATCTTTTCAGCTGCTCATTTACCAATTTTCTATTCAGGTTGTTTGGTGGTGTTTTGGTTTTATTTTTTTGTTTGTTTGCTTATTTGTTTTTATGGTTGAGTTCTTTATATAGCCTAGATACTAGTTCTTTGTCAGATATGTGCTTTGCAAATATTTTTTCCAGTCTGTAGCTTGTATTTTCATCTTCACATAGGCTTCACAGAGCAAAGCTTTAAATTTTGTTGAAGTCCAATGTATTCATTTTTCCTTATGTGGATTATACTTTTGGTGTATAAGCCTAAGAATTCACTATCTAGCCCTAGATCCTGAAGATTTTCTCTTTTGTTTTTTTCCCCTGAAAGTATTATGGTTTTATGTTTTACATATAAATCTGATTCATTGAGTTAATTCTTGTATAAGGTGTGAGGTTTGGGTAGAAGCTCATTACTTTGTCTATGGATCTATTTCTGGGTTCTCCATTCTGTTTCACTGAAATGTGCTTGTCTCCCTACCAATATCACAAAGTTTTTATTACCATTGTAGGCTTTACTAATGGGCACAGTGAATTCTTCCACTTTATTCTTTTTCAAGAAACTTTTAGCTATTCCAGCACAGGGTATATGCCTTTCTATGTAAATTTGAAAATAAGCTCATCTATGTCTACAGACAGCTTTGCTGTGGGATTTTCATAGGAATTGTATCAAATGAATAGATCATATTGGGTGTGAACCACATGAAACTTGTAGATCATATTGGACAGAACTGACATCTTTATTTTGAGTCTTCCAATCCATGAATATGGGGCAATTCTCCATTTATTTAGTTCTTCTTTGATTTCTTTCATCAGCATTTTGTAATTTTCAGCAAAGAGGTCCAATACATGTTCTGTTAAGTATATTGTAAGTATTTCATTTTCTTTGGAGTGATTGCAAATAACAGTGAAGTTAACATTTTATTAAAAATTGAGTTACATATAACAATCAATAATATGCCTGTATCTTAAACATGCAGTTCAGTGAGTCTTGGCAGTTTTATATGTCCATGTAATCACTATCCAAAACAAGTTGTAGAACACTTCCATCACCACAGAAAGTTGCTAACACTTCTTGTATCTCTTCCCAATCAATTATCAAGCCACATTACCACACCCATCCCACAACTATTTTTTTTTATTTCTGCCAAGGTTAAGGTTTAAAATTTGTAATTTTTCATCATCTGAGGATAGAGTGACCTCACAAAGAGAACTATCTATCTGTAGCAGCTTACACTGGGAGAATAAGATATTGATGTCCTTGATATGTTTGTGCCCTAGTTCAAAAGTATTTATTAGTTTATAGATTTTTAAAAACATTTTCTTCTAAGAGTATGAAGTGATGAAATTTTCTCTATTTTGAACTTCATGAGTTCTAAAGTTCATAATCCTGAAATAAAATTTTATTTTTTTAAAGATTTTTATTGTAAAATATAACATATATACAAAAAAGCAATATATTTCAAAGTACATTATAGCAACCAGTTATAGACTGATTTCAGTTCAACAATTTTAGGTTTCTTTTTCTAGCTGCTCTAAGACACTGGAGACTAAAGGGTCCCCAAACCACTGAACTGGGACAAAACAGTCTTTTTAATAAATGGGTAGAGGAGAACTGGATATCAGTGGTCAAAAGAATGAAAGAGGACCCTTACCTTACACTATATAAAAATTAACTCAAAGTGGACCAAAGACCTAAATATAAGAGTCAATATCATAAAACTCCTAGAAGAAAATATGGGGAAACTTCTTCAAGACACATTGCACAAGCAACAAAAGATAAAGTAGATAAATGGGAATTCCTCAAAATCAAATGCTTTTGTATCTCAAAAGACTGTCAAAAAGGTGAAGAGGCAGCCAATTCAATGGGAGAAAATATTTGGAAATCACGTAATGGATAAAGGTTTGCTATCCTGCATACATAAAGAAATCATACAACTCAACAAAAGAACAAACAACCCAATTATAAAATGGGCTAAAAATATGAATAGACATTGTTCTGAAGAGCAAATACAGATGGCTAAAAACCACATGAAGAGGTGTTCATTTTCATTAGCTATATGGGAAATGCAGATCAAGACTACAATGAGATACCACCTGACACCTATAAGAATGGCTGCTACTAAACAAACAGGAAACCATAAATGTTGGAGAGGATGAGGAGAAATTGGAGTACTTATGGAAATGCATAATAGTACAGCTGCTATGGAAGACAGTTTGGTGGTTCCTTAGAAAGTTAAATATTGAGTTGCTCTACAACCCAGCAAAACCACTACTTGGTATACACCCAGAAGAGGTGAAAGCAATGACACAAATAGATATTTGCACACTGATGTTCATAACAGCATTATTCATAATTGCCAAAAGATGGAAGCAATCCAAGTACTCATCAACAGACGAGTAGATAAACAAAATGTGGTCTATACATATGATGGAATATTATGCAGCAGTAAGATGAAATGACACAAGAGTATGTCATGGGCAGGTTCATATGTCAAATTGGTCAGGTGGTGGTGCCGGTTGTGTGGTTGGGTAAGCACTGACCTGTCTTTTGCTATACGGACATTTCATGGACTTAAATCATGATCATGTTGGCTGCATCCACAGCTAACTGTATTTGTAATCAGCTAAGGGGAATGTCTTCTGCAATGAGTGATGCTTAATCTAATCACTGGAAGGCTTTTAAGGAGGATTCAGAATAGACTGTCACTCTTCCTGCTTCAGCCAGCCTCTCCTGAGAGTTCGTTGTTGAGCTGACAGCTTGCAGCCTGCCCTACAGATCTTGGACTCTTATATTCCCAAGGTTGCCCAGCCAGCCTTCTGAGAGTTTGTTCTAGTTTGCCAGCTGCCGGAATGCAATACACCAGAAATGGAACAGCTTTTAAAAGGGGGAATTTAATGAGTTGCTAGTTTACAGTTCTAAGGCCAAGAAAATGTCCCAATTAAAACAAGTCTATAGAAATGTCCAATCTAAGGCATTAGATTGGGAAAGATACCTTGGTTCAAGAAGGCCGATGAAGTTCAGGGTTTCTCTCTCAAGTGAGAAGGCACATGGCGAACACAGTCAGGGCTTCTCTTTCGGCTAGAAGGGCACGTGGTGAACCTGGCGTCATCTGCTAGCTTTCTCTCCTGGCTTCTGGTTTCATGAAGCTCCCCAGGAGGCATTTTCCTTCTTCATCTCCAAAGGTCGCTGGCTGGTGGACTCTCTGCTTCGTGGTGCTGCAACATTCTCTGCTCTCTCCGAATCTCCCATTCTCCAAAACGTTTTTTCTTTTATAGGACACCAATAAACCAATCAAGACCTAGCCAAATGGGTGGAGACATGTCATCACCTAATCCAGCTTAACAACCACTCTTGACTAAATCACATCATCCAGGGAGATGACCTGATTACAGTTTCAAACATACAGTATTGAATAAGGATCATTCTACCTTTATGAAATGGGATTTTGATTAAAACATGGCTTTTCTAGGGGGCATACTTCCTTTCAAACCAGCACAGAGTTCATTGAAGATTTCATCAGAGCTGCCACCTTGCAGCATGCCCTACAGACCTTGGACGCTACATCCCTATGGTTACATGAGACACATACATTTTATATTTATGGATATTTCCTGCTGATTCTGTTTCTCCAGAGAACCCTAGCTAGTACAGAGTATGACCACTGAATCATTATATTGATATCTCCTTTGGGCTCATCCCTGGGATTCATATCCCATGTTGCCAGAGAGACTTTTACCCCTGGATGTCTTTATGACTCTTAGGCATAAATATCAATAGACTAAGTTTCTTGGCTATATACATAAGCTTCACAAGAGGAAGCCTCAAGATCAAGGGCTTGGTCTATTGACTTGGGAGTCCCTAATGTTTGGGACAGTATCAAGGACTTTCCCAGTGAAAAAGTTTAATAGTTTCATATTTTTTCTCCCATCCCCCAAAGGACTTTGTCAAAACTTTTTAATTATCTGCTCAACATACTCTGGGATGTATTCGGGCATTAAATTAAGCTATACAGAATTACAAGCCCTCATTCCCATTCTGGGCTCTCTGCGTTTGGGCTGTTTAAATTATCTATCCAGACAGGTTGAGTTAGATTAGGTGCTATAAAAATTTAGGCTCTGGACAAATAAATCTCTTCCCTTGGTCTCATAGAGTAGGTGAAGTTCTAAAATACAGACAATGTCTTCCCTACTCTTGATTTACCTTAGTTCCAATGGGATCGGCTTTGTTCTCATCTGTAATTCAATTTCTTTAATGTCTGTTGTATGTGGCAATGCTGACCTTCAGTACTGCATAATTCCTAGTCTGAGTCTCAGGTGTCACACAGGTCCCTAAAGTTCCAAGGAAATACCAGGTTATACATATATAGCACAGCCTCACAAAATCTAGAAATAGCAATTAACACTCCAGAATGAATGTGACTGCTATAAGAGCTTACAACCTGGGCCACAATTTTCTTATAATTATTTTCTAAATGCGATCATACAATATTTGCTCTTTTGTTTCTGGTTTATTTTGCATTGCATAATGTCCCACAGGTTCATTCACCTTGCTGCATACCTCATAACTTTGCCCCTTGCTGTAGCCACACAATATTCCATCATATGCATACACCACAGTGTGCCATTCTACTTCTCTCAGTCAGTGTATCCTTCAGCCACCTCCATCCATTGGACATCACATAGAATGTTCAAAGTCAACAGTCCATCAACACTCTCAACTTCAGACAGTTTTCATTGTTCCCAAGAGAAAAATAACCGATAAACACGCCCTCACCAAATAGAAAATCCAAACCTCCCCTTAACTCTTGTTTCTCCCCACCCCCCCCACCATTATCTACCCCTCATATTGATATGGTACTGCTGATGTCTTTCTGTAAAACACAGCCTATAGCAGAAAACAGATTTCCCCCATACCCTGATATTCTAAACCCTCTGTACAAGATTCATACCTTTGAAGTAGTTCATGTAAGAACTTATTTATATTTGTAGTATTAATTGATGGGCTACATGGCTCTATATCCAAGGTGTTCTTAAGAGTCAACAGGAATGACGATTAGGGTTTAGCAAATCATGTCAATTAGCACTATCTAACTGAAGTTTGCATAAGAGTAGCCTCCAGAATGGCCTCAACTCCATGTGATCTGTCTTGGCCACTGATGCCTTATTTTATTATACTTCTTTTCCCCTTTTTGATTTGGAAGGTATTATGGATCCCATGGTGCCAGGGCCAGACTCATCTCCAGGAGTCATGCCCCACATCGTCAGGGAGATTTTCACCCCTGAATGGCTTGTACCACATGGGGGGGAAGGGCAACAATTTTCCTGGCAGAGCGGGGCTTGGAGAGACAGAGGTCACATCTGAGCAACAAAGAGGTTTCCTGGAAATGACTGTTAGGCCTTGTTATGGATAATCTTAGCTTCTCCCCTATAGAAATAAGTTCATAAGCAAGCCTCAAAATCTAGGGCTTGACCTATTTTCTTGGGAGTCTTCAATGGTGGGAAAGGGTACCCAGGGTTTTTTGTTTTTTTTTTTCCACTTCAGACCCTCAAGAGACTCTACCACTATTTTTTAAATTATCAGCTCACCATTTTTTAAATTATCAGCTCACTCTACCACTATTTCACCATAGTCTGAAATGTATCCTTGTATTATATTGTTATACAGAATTCTGTTTCTCGACTCTAGGATTTTGGATTATTTAGATAAAGTATCAAGAGAGATTGATTTAGATTATGTGTTACAGAAAATTTGGGCTCTAGACATAATAAACCTCTCTGTCTTTGGTCTCATACAGTAGCTGAAGGCCTAGAGTATCACCATTATTTTTTATCCTGCCCTCTAATTTACCTTAGACCTGCTCTGTTTTAAACTCTGAGGCCTGATCTCTTTTTCGGTTACTTTAACTTTTATTATATATAGCTATGCTGATGTTAAGGGCTGCAGTAATCATTAATTTTTAAAGATCAATCTACTGAGGATTTTTGTGCCTTTTCCATACTCCCCAAAGTGGTTGGATCTTAATTTTGGTTAGATCAATGTGCTGGTTTGAAAGGAAGCATGCCCCCTAAGAAAAGCCATGCTTTAATATAAATCCCATTTCATAAAGGTAGAATAATCTCTATTCAATACTGTATGTTTGAAACTGTAATCAGATCAAACATGGATGATGTTTTTAGTCAAGAGTGGTTGTTAAGCTGGACTAAGGGACGACATGTCTCCACCCATTTGTGGGTCTTGATTGGTTTACTGGAGTCCTATAAAAGAGGAAACATTTTGGAGAATGAGAGATTCAGAGAGAGCAGAAAATGCTGCAGCACCACGAAGCAGAGAATCCACCAGCCAGCGACCTTTGGAGATGAAGAAGGAAAACGCCTCCCGGGGAGCTTCATGAAACCGGAAGCCAGGAGAAAAAGCTACAAGATGCTGCCGTATTCGCCATCTGCACTTCCAGCCAAGAGAGAAGCCCTGACTGTGTCTGCCTTCTCATTTGAAAGAGAAACCCTGAACTTCATCGGCCTTCTTGAACCAAGGTATCTTTACCTGGATGCCTTTGATTGGACATTTCTATAGACCTATTTTAATTGGGACATTTTCTCGGCCTTAGAACTGTAAACTAGCAACTCATTAAATTCCCCCTTTTAAAAGCCATTCCGTTTCTGGTATATTGCATTCCAGCAGCTAGCAAACTAGAACAATCAACATTCAGCATTAACACTAACAGGACTATTAAAAATCTTTCTCACAGAAGAACTAAATAGTAAACCATAATTACTCTTTTTTTTCTGCACAAATTTTTGTTTCTCCTGGAGATAAAGATTACCTTGCTTTTACATTTATTTGCTTTACCTGCCTCATCTGTCATGCCACAAAAAGACGCCCTAAATATACAGGCCCAAAGTCATATAAGTTGTGCTTAACTCAGCTTCTTCTGACTTTAGATCTGCGTCTGCATTCCGAGAAGGAGCACATTTTCTGGAGGAGGTTTCTAAAGGCAGATGACTGCGGATTTCACATCCAACTGGGTCCGCCAACTCCTGCCAGCTGGCTGCCTTCAAGAGATCCTGTGGGTCGAGACAATGAGTCCATTTTGTGCCTGTGAGCACAGCCGGCCAGGAAGGCCCTGTGCACACATGTTTAAGTGGGACTGAGAGAAGCCCTGGGCATGTTCAGAAGCCTGTGTGGGGCAGCTGCTTCCTCTCTCTGGCAGGACTACATGCATAGCCACAGGAGGCTTGGCAAGGAGAGGAGGGACACCTCCAGGACAGAACAGCCACAGCAGTGTGTGCTAAGTAACTACAACACCAGCTCCAACACACCCCACCTTAGGCATAAAGGTATTTACAAAAAAATGGGTTCAACAGAACTGACAGGCAGTTAGGGACAGCCCAGTTAGACTCTTATAAACTGATTTCTAAGATAACAGCACTATGGCCACGTTAGGAAATTAACAGCCAATGTGCTGAGATTTCTTGTTTTCTTAAGGATAACATAACATGTGAATCACGACCTGCTTCTCTGGGAATTGGAACAATCAATTTGCTTTCTGCTGGAGCTGTTGCTGCAATGAGAATCTGCTTGTGGAAGGCCTGAATGCTATAGATAGCTTGATAGGTGACATATGCTAGCAGATAGATGAGTCAAGGATTCTATAAAAGAAGCAGTGTGCCCTCTACCATCTAAAAAGACACAGATGGACTGACAGAAGATTCAAAGTATTATTATCCATCCATTCAATTACAGCCTCAACGATAACAGGATTCAGGTCACTCTTATTTCTTTAAACTTTTAAACTTAAATTCTTATGTAAAACTTATTATGTGCCAGGCCTTATCCTTAAAAAAATACTATTTTAAAAAAGTACTTAAAAATATTAGCTCATTTAATCTTCATATAACAACCCTACTTATTAGATTACTTTTTGGACACTTGGTAGATACAGACCCTTTTTATCTAACCAATCCAGTTGCTCCCAGATACCAGAGCCAAATCACAAATCCATACTAATCTCATCAGTATTCCAAAGCAATTTCAGACCATTCTTTAACTTCATCAAAGTTTTAAAAAAGCAAAACACCCTAATTAATAACCAACATAATCTACAGGTTTTCTAAAATAGCTAAGTGAGAAATTAAAGATAATCTTGTCTATTTACCACTAGTCACTTGTCCCTTCAAACCATCTTCCATTCTGGGAGGAGAGAACTGACATTTACTGAATGCTTAATTAAGCCAGGCCCTGCATTTCCTCCCCTCACACTGAATGCTCTAATGGGCAACAAACCCAAGGCTCAGGTAGGATATGCAAAGGATTTACAGTTTTAATGCAAATAAATGAAAAGCCCAGGATTTGAGCCGGACCAGTCCGTGAGCTTTCTGAGGCTAGGGATCTTGTTTGTTATTCACTGCATATCCAGCACTTATAATAACTGGTAACATAATTGTTGAAGAAATGAATGAATGAACAGATTCCAATCTTCCCAATTCTAAATCTCAACACTCTTCACTAGAAGACTCTGCAGCTGTCTTCCTAAAAAGCAATCGGACACTGACCTGTGAAGCAGTAACAACAGAGCCCCTTTATCTTAAAGGGCACAGAGAAGCCGGAAGCCACACTGCCATGCCTTCCAAACTGCAGCTTGTGATTTCTCAGGCCTTCACCAGTGTTTTTTGTTTTGTTTTGCTTTTTAAATAAAATATAATAAAAAAGAACAGTGTACTCAAGTAGTGAGGCAAGGTAAGTTTTGCTTGTTTATATATATTTTTTCTATATTGGAGAAGTTGTGGGTTTACAGAAGAATCATGCATAAAATAAAGGATTCCTATTATTAATACCTTCCCTTGTGTCATGGTCAGGTTCATGCATCAACTTGGCCAGGTGGTGGTACCTGTTTGTCTGGTTGGGCAAGTGCTGGCCTGTCTGTCGCGATAAGGATATTTCATAGAATTAGATCATGATCACGTCAGCTGCATCCACCGCTGATTCCATTTGTAATCAGCCAAAGGGGAGTGTTTTCTGCAATGAGTGATGCTTAATCTGATTACTGAAGCATTATAAGGAGGATTCAGAAGAGACAGGCTCTTCCTGTTTTGGCTGGTGAGCCTCTCCTGTGGAGTTTGTCCAGACCCTCTGTCAGAATCATCGGCTTCACAGCCTGCCTGCGGATTTTGGACTCTGCGTTCCCATGGTCACGTGAGATACTTTTATAAATTTTATATTTGTGAGTGTTCCCTGTTGATTCTGTTTTTCTGGAGAACCCTAACTAATATACCTTGGTATAGAATATTTGTTACAATGGATGATAACACATTTTTTAAATTGTACTATCATATGCCATGGTTTAATTTAGAGTTTATTGTGCACTTTAATTTCACAAATTTTTAAGAAATTTTTATTGTTAACCATATATACAATCTAATACTTCCTCTTATTCAATTCAGATATATATTTCAGTGCTGTTAGTTGCGTTCACCATCACCACCAGCCATACCAGACATCTCCATCATTCCAAGTAGGAATCCTGTACATTTTAAGGTTTCACTTCCCATTTCCTATCTCAACCCTGTTCCTAGTTTTTATTTTAGATACTGACTCTGAGTTTACTTATTCTAATGGTTTCAAATCAGCGAGATCACAAAACAGTTGCCCTTTTGTGTCTGGCTTATTTCACTCAACATGTCTTTGAGGTTCATCTGTATTGTCACATGTACCAGGACTTCATTTCTTTTTTTTTTTTTCGGCTTGGGCTGGCACCAGGAAGTGAAGCTGGATCTCTGGGATGGCAGGCGAGAACTCTGCCTGCTGAGCCACCATGGCCTGCCCAGGACTTACTTCCTTTTCACAACTGAATAATATTCCACTGACGCATATACTATATTTTGTTTATCCTCTTATCGGTTGATGGACACTTGGGTTACCATCATCTTTTGGCAATTGTGAATAAGACTGCTAGGAACACTGGTATTCAAATATCTGTTTGAGTCCCTGCTTTCAATACATTTGGGTATACACCTAGTAGGGGATTGCCAGGTCATATGGTAATTCTACACCTAACTTTCTGAGGAACTGCCAAACTGCCTTCCACAATGGCTGCGCCATTTTACCCTGCCACCAGCAATGTTTCCCTGTTTCTCAGCATCCTCTCCAACACTTGTTATTTTCCATTTTTTTAGTAGTAGCCATCCTAACGGGTGTGAAATTGTATCTCATTGTGGTTTTGATTCACATTTTCCTGATGGCTAATGATGTTGAACATCTTTTAATGTGCTCTCTGTGTATATGTGTGTATCTTCTTGGAGAGATGCTTACTCAAGCCTTTTGCCCTTTTTAAAATTGGGTTAAGTTTTGCTTTGAGAAATACTTGTGTGTGCACCAGATAACCAGGGAAAATGTCTTTCTCATTGTAGGGTGTGGTCGGAAGTTGAAAGTCTCTGAGTTCCTCTCAGCTTTCCAGTGTCCTTCACTTCTCTAGCCATTAGAATATATTCTTTCCTCTTCCCTTTCTGCTGCCTGGGAGACTTTTATTTACCTTTAAGTTTTAATTTAAATTCAGTAGACACTCCATTCTCATTTATTTAATACTTTATCCCTTCCTCTGTTAAACCGATGATCCCACTATGTGGTAGTTATTTGTTGGCTGGTTTCCTCTATTGTTGTGTTAAATAATATTTAAAAATATTATTTATTTTTGTCTTTCAAGTGTATATAACACAGCTTGGTCTACAAAAGGGCTCTGAAATGCTCACTATTTTAGACTCCTGCACTTTTTACTGATCATAAATTTATTATTTACTGTACATATAATTTCCAATTATTGTCATATTCAACTTTTTAAAACATTATTCTTCTATTACTAAAACAATAAATAATGAAAAATTTTTAGACAATTCATATTCATTGAATGTGATTCTTCAATCTGTTTGAAATGAGGTGAATACCATGTAACACATCTGTGGTGTCACAAACTTTTCATTTCCCCACTCCCAATAGTGAAGCAAACTCATTTAAAGCATAGATATCAATAGCAGCAGATTTCAGCAGATCTATAAACTTTTTAGTGTAAAAAAAAAATAATCAGAGTTGCAACTAAACAAAGTTGTTTTTTTTTTTTTTTAAAGACTCCCCACCCCTTTAAGCCTTTATTTTCAAATAATTTCAGTTACAGGACAAGTGCATAAATAAAGATTTTTTTAACTTCTTGGGGGATAAAGCAAAGCAAAACTCCTGGGTTCAAATTTAATTTCTCTCTTAATACACTGAATAACTGAATAACTGAGGGTTAAAGGAAACACACCCCATACAACTCTAGTTAAATCTGAAAACAATTTCTCTTATTTTCGACTTTGCTATATTCTTTAGTTTTCCATTAGGAAAATGCTTTTGAAACACTGTTCTGGTTTGAAACCTGCCAGAATGCAATACACCAGAAATGGAACAGCTTTAAAAAAGGGGAATTTATTAAGTTGCAAGTTTACAGTTCTAAGGCTGTGAAAATATCCAAATTAAGGCACCAACAAGAGGTTACTTTCACTCAAGAAAGGCTGATGAAGTTCGGGGTTTCTCAATCAGCTAACAGGGCACATGGTGCCATCTGCTAGCTTTCTTTCCTGGCTTATTGTTTCATGAAGCTCCCCTGGGCGCATTTTCCTTCTTCATTTCCAAAGGTCTCTGGCTCTGTGGGCTCTGTTGGTTCTGCTGGCTCTCAAGCTTTTTCCAAAATGGTTCCCTCTTAAAGGGGTCCAGTAAGCAGCTCCACCTTGAATGGGTGGAGACACATCTCCATGGAAGCCATCTAATCAAAAGTTACCACCCACAATTGGGTGGGCCATATCTCTGTGGACACAATAAAAAAGATTACACTCAGTAATAATGAATGAGGATTAAAGGACACGGCTTTCCTGGGGTACATAACAGATTCACACTGGCACAGATACTTGGTTACATTCTTTAGTTTACCATTATGAAAACTGTCTGAAGCACTTAGAATTCTAGAAGAAATATGCACTCAAAGTAACTTGGCTACTAATCTGACACAGGGTGGACAGCTTTCTTCTCTTTCTGCATATACAGAAGGCACTATAGAAGCTTCCTGATCAAAATGCCATAAAAATGCCCAGGAATACTTCTCAGCCTTAATCATACAACCAGTTTATTTATGAGCATAGTAGTTCTGTGTTGAAACATGTTCAGTTTAAAAACCAGCGGGTCTGCATTCTTGGCACAAAATTTCAGGGCAGTGTAAACAGTTGACACTGCCACCTTTGTATACAGCACTCCCATGTCCTAAAAAGATTGTAAGGTTTTAACCCCTCTTACTGTAGCTTTAGGCTGTAAATAGAAAAATAGTCACTTCCACATTGCAAGTGAAGTACACAGATTAAATGCTGCAAAACCTAGAATGCCAATGTCTCATCCATTTACCTTCCATAAACATCATTTCAAATTTACATCAATCACGTCAAGTAATTTCATGCAAATAAAACTTAGCAATATATCTTACAAAGGTACATAAGGTACTTGCTACTTTCTGTTTAACGTGTCCAACATAGTGGAGCGATGGGATGTTCTGAGGGGTGTCAGGGCAATGAGGGGTGTCACGGCAATCAATATTTTTGTGGACTAGAGTATGGCAAAAAGGGAAAACTGACATAAGCCTGAGGCCAGACAAAGTATATTACATAAAGTGCATTAAGTAAAATGCTTCTGGTAGTAATTGCAAATTGCTTTAGAGAAAACAGCATTTGACAGATTAGTAACTGTGCAACAAGTACCAGGAATTGTGATGATTTGCTTCAGTAAAGATACCGCATCTGGAACAGCTGCTATAAGTCATCTCTGATTAAGTTTATTACAATCCATCTGGTTTTTGCAGACCCAACAGGGTCAAATGTAACATGACAGAATACATCACTCATGAATTTTCAAATTTTTGATGGTGGCACAATTCTCCTTGGAACAGTTTTCTATTGTCATGGAGGGTTGTTGGAGGGGAGGACATATTCTACTTGCCCCTTCCTCCAAAAACAGCTCTCATTCGTTTAGTCGATGAGTCAATGTAGGGGATTCTTTTAGTTTCTGACTGTTCAATCCAAATACACACTATAACCGTAAGGTGGACCCGTGGACATACTGTGAGGTTCATGTGTGCAAAATCCTTTCATCACGCTACCTCTCTATGCCCTCCTTTTCAGAATTCACACATGCTCAGAGCCAGCACCCAGGGGTTCTGAAAGGTCTGGGTAATGTCCTTTTCCCAGTTCACAGTGATTTTAGTAAACAGCTACAGGTCCTTTGGGGAAGGCTTAGGTGAAGATATGCAAAAAATACCTGTGGTTGTGCTACTGGTCCTTCCTGAATGGGCTCTTCCATCGAGGGCTCCAAGTCCGTGAACTTGTTTCCGTCGGGAAACTGCGTCAGCTATGACTTTCTATTATGATGAAGTCAGGTTTCTGTCTACCAGATTTGAGTTTTTCTCAGGTCAAAACATCTGATTGTCACACTGTCTCTGCTGCCCACTGAAGTAATTATGCATGCTTATCTCTGGCAGAGAAGCAGTGCTCCTGGGTGCTGGCTACCCATCATTGCCGGTGAAACCAGGGGAACCCATTTCGATGGCAGTGATTCCCACCATCATCCTCAGTCTACAGAGGACAGTCACCACAGGGCTTTCCAAGCATGCTGGCATTCCTTTACTGACATATTTTCCATTGGGTTAGGAAAGGGAAGTCTGCTTCTCTGACAGAGAATATAGTTTATTTATATAGTTATAGTTCTTCAGAGAAAGGCAGCTAGCTTTCACGTGAGGTTCTCTGTTTCAGGGGAAGGCACCAGGCAATGTCTGCTGGTCTCTCTGGCTTCTGGGTTCCAGTGGCCTTCCCCAGGGTGATTCCTTTATGCATCTCCAAACGTCTGGACTGAGCTGGGAGTTCTGAGATGAGGTATGCTGAGCTGCTGAGCTCTTTTCTGACCTCTCTTTTAAGCCTCCAGCTAAATTAAATTAAACCTCACTCATTGTGGAAGTCACCCCCCTTAGCCGACAAAAAATGTCATCAGCCATAGATAACTGCACATACTGATGATTTAAGCCCACAGAAACAGAACAAGCGGCATCATCAGCTGGCCAAGTTGACACCTGAACCTAACTACCACAGTTATGGTATCTAGTTGTGTGGTCAAGCAAGCAGTGGCCTGATTGTTCCTGTGAGGGATTACATAGTGGGATGTGCATCTGTAGTCAGTTAATTACATCTATGTCTGATTGCATCTACAGTCAACAAAGGAGATTGCTTTTAGCAATGAGAGATGTTGTATCCAATACTTTGGAGGCCATAAAGGGAAGATTGATGATTTCAGCAGTCAGAAGGAAGAATTTTTATCTCTACTTTAGCCAGTCAGCTTCTGGAAAATTCATTGTCATGGCTGAGTTCCCAACTTGCAGCCTACCTTATAAAATTCAGACTTGCAAGTCCACATACCAGCCCTAGCACATCCACTCAGTCTCCCCATTCGCCATCTTCCATGCCCTACTTCTGTGTCCCCCATGCTCCACCCTGCTTCTGTGCTCCAAGGCACCCCTGAGCTGCACCTCACCCCCACAGCCCTGGCACCGTACGTCCACAACCCCACGACCCGCACCCCAAGCTCACAGGCACTAGTGTCGAGTCCCCAGCCCGTGTATGTACCTGCACCACAACCTGTCATGGCATTGCTGTGCCCCTCCCCAGGCCTGCAGCCTGCGTCACACCATTCCTGCAAATACAAAACTTTAGACAACTGAAGGAAATCAACTTCCAAAGTAACCCTATCAAGATATTTACGTGCAATGAAGACAGCAGAAGATCATTAACCACATGAAGATGCAGATAGATACAGCCCAGTCTAATGACCAAATTAAAACAGCAGAGGAGATACAGATTTTGGAACAAAGATGATCATATAACTTTATTAAATAAAATCAGTGGGATGACTAATGACATAAAGGAGATCAAGATGATACTAGAAGAGCATAAAAAGGAATCTGAAAGAATAAACAGAATAATAGCAGATTTTCTAAAAACAGAGATTAAAGATGCTGAAGACCAAGTCAAAAATATACTAGAGAAACAGCAGATTCAAAGAGGCAGAAGAAAGAATAAGCAAACTAGAGGACAGGACAACTAATTTTGAACACACAAAAGAGCCAATGACAAAAAAGATGGAAATTTTTAAATTGGATTTCAGGGAAATGATGGACAAAACAAAGTGCACAAATATAAGAATCATCAGTGTCCCACAAGGAGAAGAGAGGAATTAAGGGCTAGGAAGATTAGTGGAGGATACAATGGTGGAAAACTTCCCAAACTTTATAAGACATAAATATGCAAATCAAAGAAGCCCAACAAACTCCAAATAGAATAAATCTAAGACACATACTAATCAGTCTGTCAAATGTTGAAGTGAAGCAGAAAATCCTGAAAGTGGTAAGAGAAAAACAATCTACTATATACAAGGGAAACCACATAAGACTGAGTTTCAGCTACTCAACTGGCACTATGGAGATGAGAAGACAGTGGGATGATACATTTAAGATCCTGAAAGAGAAACACTTCTAGCCAAGAAGTCTGTACCCAGCCAAACTGTCCTTCAAAACGGAGGGAGAGGGTGCACGGGTGGTTCAGTGGTAGAACGCTTGCCTTCCATGTGGGAGATCCGGGTTTGATTCCCAGACCATGCACCGCCCTACTCCCCCCCCCCCAAAAAAAAAAAACCTGAGGAAGAGATTAAAATTTTCACAGACAAACAAAGGCTGAGAGAATACGTCAACAAGAGACCAGTTCTACAAGATATACTAAAGGGAGTTCTGCCAGCTGAAAAAAAAAAAAAAAAGACAGGAGAGGGAGGTCTGGAGGAGAGCACAGAATTGAAGAGCACCAATAAGGGTAACCTAACGGATAAAAAGAGAAAGAAGGAAAAGAACAAATAGATCTGACAAATAAAATCCAAAGGATAAGCTGGTGGAATCAAGAAATGCTTTTACACTAATAACTTTGAGTGTTAATGGACTAAACTTCCCAATTAAAAGGTAAAAGATTGGCAGAATGGATTAAGAAATATAATCTAGCTATATGCTGCTTACAACAGACTCATCTGAGACACAAGGATACAAATAGATTGAAAGTGAAAGGATGGAAAAAGATGTTCCATGGAAGCTATAATCAGAAGAAAGCAGGAATAGCTATACTATTATCAGACAAAACAGACTTTAAATGTAAAGACATCATAAGAGACAAAGAAGGACACTATATGTTAGTAAAGGGATGATTAACAAGAAGAAATAACAATCATAAATGTCTATGCTTCCAATCAGGGAGCTCCAAAGTACATGAGACAGACATTGGCAAAACTGAAGGGAGCGAAAGACATTTCAACAATAATAACGGGAGACGACTTCAATACTCCACTCTCTTCTATAGACAGAACAACCAGACAGAGGATCAACAAGGAAACAGCACTTAATCTGATAAATGAATTAGTCCTAATAGACACATACAGGTCATTACACCCCAAAACACCAGGATATACATTCTTCTCTAGAGCTCATGGAACATTCTCCAGGATAGATCATATGTTGAGGCACAAAACAGGTCTTTATAAATTAAAAAAACACAAATTATTCAAAGCACTTTCTCTGATCACAATGGAGTGAAGATGGAAATCAATAACTACCAAAGAACAAGAACTTTCACAAATATATGGAGATTAAATAACAAACTCTTACACAACCAGTGGGTCAGAGAGGAAATTGCTAGAGAAATCACTAGCTGTCTGGAGACGAATAAAATGAGAACACAACATATCAGAACTTAAAGGATGTGAAAAGGCTGTGTTGAGAGGGAAATTTTATTGCCCTAAAGGCCTATATTAAAAAAGAAGAAACAGCAAAAATTAAGGAATTAAATGCTCACCTGGAGGAACTTGAGAAAGAATAGCAAACTAACCCCAAAGCAAATAGAAGATGAGAAAGAATCAATAAAACCCAAAATTTGGTTCTTTGAGAAAATCAATAAAATTGATGGGCCACAAGCAAGACTGTAAGGGAAAAAGAGAGATGATGCAAATAAACAAAATCAGAAATGAGAGGGGGGTCATTACCACAGACCCTGAAGAAATAAGAAAATAATCAGAGGATACTATGAACAACTATATGCCAACAAACTAGACAACTAATGGATACATTCCTGGAAGCACACAAATAAGCTATACTGACTCAAAGGGAAATAGAAGATCTCATCAAACCAATAAGAAGTAAAGAGATTCAAATAGTCATCAAAAATCTTCCTACAGGGCGGGTCACGGTGGCTCAGCAGGCAGAGTTCTCGCCCGCCATGCCGGAGATCCAGGTTCGATTATTGATGCCTGCCCACGTAAAAAAAAAAAAAAATCTTCCTACAAAGAAATGCCAGGGCCAGGTGGCTTCACAGGAGAACTTTATCAAACATTCCAAACTTTTCAAAAAAAATTGAGGAAAAGGAGCACTACCTAATTCATTTTATGAAGCTAACATCACTTTAATACCAAAACTGGGTAAAGATGCCACAAGAAAGGAAAACTACAGACCAATCTCCCTAATGAACATAGGTGCAAAAATTTTCAACAAAATATTAGCAAATCGAATCCAATTGAACATTAAAAGAATTATACATTACAACTAAGTGGGGTTTATAACAGGAATACAAGAATGGTTCAACACAAGAAAATCAGTTAATGTAATACAGCACATTAATAAATCAAAAGGGAAAAATTATATGATCATCTCGATTGATGCTGAAAAAGTATTTGACCAAATTCAACATCCTTTTCATATAAAAAATACTTTAAAAAGTAGGAATCAAACATAACTTCCTCAACATGATAAAGGGATATATAAAAAATTCATAACCAGCGTCGTACTTAATGGTGAGAGGGTGAAAATGTCCCCCTAAGATCGGAAATGAGACAAGGATGTCCTCTGTCACCACAATTATCCAACACTGTACTAGAAGTTCTAGGAAGAGCAATCTGGCAGGAAAAAGAAATAAAAGGCATCCAAATTGGAAAGGAAGAAGTATAAGTTTCATTATTTGCAGAAGATATAATACTATACTTAGAAAATCCTGAGAAATGTACTACAAAGTTACTTAAACTAATAATCAAATTCTGCAGGTGGCAGGCTATAAAATGAATGTGTAAAAATCAGTAATGTTTCTATACACAAGCAATGACTTAACCGAGGAGTCAATTAAGGAAAAACTTCCATTCAAAATAGCCACTAAAAGAATCAAGTATTTAGGAATGAACTTGCCTAGGGATGTAAAGGACTTGTACATAATATTGCTAAAAAGAAATCAAAGAAGATCTAAATAGGTGGAAAGACATTCTATGCTCATGGATTGGAAAGTTAAATGTACTTAAGATGTCAATTCTACCCAAACTGTACTACATTCAACAGAGTACCAATCAAAACTTGAACAACCTACTTTGAAGACTTGGGAAAGCTAATTACCAAATTCATCTTGAAGAGAAAGAGACCCTAAATAGCTAAAAGCATCCTAAAAAAGAAGAATGAAGTGGGAGGATTAACACCCCCAATTTTAAAACTTATTATAAAGCCACAGCGGTACTTAAAAATAACATGGTACTGGCCCAAAGATGGAAGTACTGACCAATGGAATCGAAACGAGAGTGCAGAAAAAGAACACCAAATCTATGGTAAAACTGATATTTGACAAGGTCCCCAAATCCACTGAATTGGGACAAAATAGTCTTTTCAATAAATGGACCTGGGAGAACTGGATATCAATAGTCAGAAGAATCAAAGAGGCCCCTTTCCTTACACCCTATACAAAAATCAATTCAAATTGGATCAAACACTTACATAGAAAAATCAGTGACATAAAGCTCCTAGAAGAAAATGTAGGGAAACATCTTCAAGACCAAGTAGTAGAAGGTAGCTTCCTAAACTTTACACACAAAGTACAAGCAACAAAAGAAAAAATAAATAAATGTGAACTCCTCAAAATCAAATGCTTTTGTGCCTCAAAAGACTTTGTCAAAAAGGTGAAGAGGCAGCCAAATGAATGGAAGAAAATATTTAGAAATCACACATCGGATAACGAATTGATATTCTGTATACATAAAGAAATTATACAACTCAACAACAAAAGAACAGGCAACCCAATTAAAAAGTGGGCTAAAGATATGAACAGACATTTTTCTGAAGAGCAAATACAGATGGCTAAAAAGCGTATGAAAAGATGCCCATCCTCATTAAGTATAAGTGAAATGCAAATCAAGACTACAATGAGATACCACGTCACACCTATAAGAATGGCTGCTATTAAACATATAATAACAAATAAATATTAAAAAATGTTCTAAAACATCAAAAAAAATTTTTTTAAAAAACATCCTATAAACATTTATAGGAAGCTATAAATGTTTGACATATGAACCTTGACATATGAACCTGACCAACACACCTGGCAATACCACTACTTGGTATATACCCAGAAGAGCTGAAAGCAGTGACACAGAAATCTGCACATCGATGTTCGTAATAGCACTATTCACAATCGCCAAAAGATGGAAACAAAGTGACCATCAACAGACAAGTGGATTAAGAAAATGTGGTACATACATATGATGGAATATTATGCAGCAGTAAGACAAAATGTGGTCTTGAATCACATGAAAAGACAGATTAGCCTTGAGGACGTAATGTTAAGTGAAATAAGCCACACACAAGGATAAATACTGTATTATTCTATCTTATGACCACGGTAAAGGTAAAATCAGAGGATTATAATACAGAAGATAGGGGACCGAGAGATACACAGATGCTTGAGATGGATGAACAGTTTGCTAATGAGGTTGAACCTGATTGTAAGAGAATAGATAGAAGTTAAGGCAGTTCACTAGTGGGTCTATTGGTAATAGTACCCTACTGAAGGTGAGCATGATTGCAAGCGGTTGTGTAGACTCATGTGTCCCACCAATTAACACTACAAATCTAAATAAATTCTTACATGAACAACTGCAAAGGTGTGAATCTTGTACAAAGAGTGTGTAATTTCAGGGCACGGGGCAAAATGTTATTGCATGCTATGGGCTATGTTTAACAGGAAAATATCAACAGTACCGCAGCAATACCAGGGGTCCATAATGGGGGGCGGGACAAGAGTTAGGGGAAGGTTTGGATTTTCTATTTGATGAGGGTATGCTTATTGGCTATCTTCCTCTTGGGGACAATGAAATTATCTAAAATTGAGACTGTTGATAGACTGGTGACTTTGGACATTTCACATGAGGCCCAGCAGACGAAGGTGGCTGAAAGATGCACTGACTGAGAAGTAGATTGGTGAACGATGGTGTAAACATATGATCAAACACAGTGCTGCTACAAAAAGGAATGAAGTTGCGAGGCATGCAACAATGTGAATGAACTTGTGGGACATTTGGTGAGGCAAAATAAGCCAGAAACAAATGAGCAAATATTGTATGATATCATTTAGACAATACTTAAGAAAACAAAGGTCTAGTTTAGGTTGTAAGTTCTGACAGCAGTCACATTTAGTCCAGAGTGGTATAATTTTTTCTGGATTTTGAGGGGTTGTTTTAGGTTTATATAACCTGATATTTAGAGATAAGAGTGAAGCCAATCGCATTGGGATTAAGGTAATCCAGAATACAAGGGTAAAGAAATGCTTGTATTTTAGTTCACCTACTCTTTGAGACCAAGGGAACACAGTTCTATTTTGTCCAGAACCTAATCCAGAACCTAGGTTTTCTGCAGCACATAATCTAACTCAACATGTATGGATAGATCATTTGAACAATCCAAACAAAGGGAGCCCAGAATAAGAATGAGAGCCTTTAATCCTGCCCAGCTTAATGTAATGCCTGGACACATCCCAGAGTATATTAAGCAGATAATCAAAAAGTATTGGCAGAGTCCCTTAAGGGATAGGAGAAAAATTATGGAACTATTAAATTTTACCACTAGGGATACCCTGAATACTGTGCCAAACATTAGGGACACCCACATCAATAGGCCAAGCCCTTGATCTTGAGGCTTGCTCTTGTAAAGCTTATGTACGTAGCAGAGAAGCTCAGCCTACCTATAGGTATGCCTAAGAGTCACCTCCAGAGGACCTCTTTTGTTGCTCAGATGTGGCTGCTTTCCCTCTAAGTCCAACTCTGCAAGTGAAATCATTGCCCTTCCCTCTAAGTGGGACATGACATCCAGGGATGAAAGTCTCTGTGGTGGTGTGGGGAATGACTCCTAGGTTGAGCTTGGTACTATGGGATCAACAATGCAATCCTGACAAAAAAGGGGAAAAGAAGTGTAACAAATAATGTATCAGTGTCTGAGAGAGTTCAAATAGAGTGGAGAGGCTACACTGGAGGTCACTCTTATGCACGCTTCTGTTAGATATCGTTACCTATCATAACTTGCCAAATCCAGCTAAAACCATTCCTGCATTATATAAGATTCTATAAAGGTTCCATGCACTAGGGTAACTTTCCAGAAACCTGCAACCTCCAGATGGATCCCTAGACCAGATAAGTCCTGAAATGCAGAGGAGCCAGCCTTTCTAGAATATCAGCTAGTTCTATCCCCCATCCTATATTATCGATGGTCCCTTCCAACATGAAAAAGTTAGAATGGACATAGCCCAAATACCCCTAAAGAGGGTGAGAAAGATCAAAGGTCATGGTGAAGTTATACAGAGAAGGTCAGGTTTAACAAATGAGTATGAGTGCTGAATTATACTATTATTTCTTTTTTGTCTCCAGTACCTTAGAGCAGCTAGAAGGAAAAACATAAAATTGTGGAATTGTAATCCATAACAAACTTTGAAATCTGTTCTACAACTAATTATTGCCATGTTACTTTGAAATTTATTACTTTTTATGCATATATATTTTTTAAAGAGGAGGAGTATAACAGAGAAGATACGATTTAACAAATGAGTATGATTGTTGAATCATTATATTTTTATTTCTGCTGTCTCCAGTTTTTTGGAGCTGGCAGAAGAAAAACCGAAAAATTGTGGAACTGTATCCCATACCAAACTTTAACACCTGTTCTATAACTACTTGTTAAAATGTACTTAGAAACTTATTGCTTTTTTGTATATGCTATATTTCACAATAAAAGTTAAAAAGTCAATACTATTCTCTAACAGCATCTGCTTAACTAAAAGCCCCTGAAGAAATGTGAATAACAGATAATTCTCCACTAGATGGCAACCATTACACAAATTTGAGTTAAATTCCCATTACACTAGTAGCCAACAAATGGATTCGAGTCATTTTTTATCAAGTGACTAAAACTCCAAGTTCGTTGTTCATAAACAATTGAAAACATTTGAGAGTGTGTCAAAGGCATTTACGACACAAGTTTGGTCTGAGGCTTTTCTTCCTTTTATTTATTTTTATTATTTTCTTGTTTTATAATTGATTAGAGAACTTGCAGTTTACATAAAAATTGTGCAGAAAATAGTTTCCATAAGCACTCCCCCATTTTTTAACATTTTGCATTAATGTGGTATCTTTCTAATAAATGATGGAAGAATATCAGTATAATTATAGTGTATCAATAGTATATAGTTTATATGAGGGTTTACTGTGTAGCACAGCTGTTATACTGTCCTAAGTTTATTTTAAAATATTTCTAGTAACATATAGAATCTCAAGTTTCTCGTTTTTAACCACATTCACATATAAAATCCAGTTGTGTTGATTATATTCACAATGTCGTGCTACAATTACCAACATCAATGACCAAAACCTCAGTATCATCACAAACAGACATTCTGTACCAATGAAGCCTTAACTCCCCATTCTCTACCCCCACCCCTGGTAACCTATATTCCAGTGTCTTATTCTATGAACTTGCTTATTTTAGTTATTTCATGTCAGTGATTCATACAATATTTGTACTTTTGAGCCCAGCTTACGTCACTCCACGTCTTCAAGGTATTTCTATGTTGTTGCATGTATCAGAACTTAAACAGCTGAGTAACACTCCATCGCATGTATATAACCATTTTGCTTATCCATTCATCTGTGGATGGACACTTAGGGTGCTTCCATCTTTTGGCAACTGCGAATAATGTTACTATGAATATTGGTGTGCAAGTGTCTGTTCGAGAGATTATTTTCAATTATTTTAGGTATATACCTAGAAGTGGGATTGCTGGGTCACGTGGTATACTTATTTTCTGAGGAACCACCAAACTGTCTTCTACAAATTTCCATCAACAATGAACCAGTGTTTTTATTTCTCCATATCTTCTCCAACACCTGCGATTTTTCATTTTTCGAATAGTAGACATTTTGGTGGGTATGAAATGGTATCTCATGGTTTTGATTTGCATTTCCCTTATGGCTAGTGATGTCGAGCATCTTTTCATGTGCTTTTTGGCCATATGCACATACTTTCTGGAGAAATGTCTGTTCAAATCTTTTGCCCATTTTTTAATTGGGTTGTCTGTCTTACTGTTGTTGATAGTTGTAGGGTTTCTTTACATATTCTGGATATTAAAACCTTATCGAATATGTGGCTTCCAAATATTTTCTCCCATTTTGTAGGTTGTCTTCTCATTTTCATGAAGAAGTCCTCTGATGCACAAAAGCTGTTAATTTTGAGGGAGTCCCAGTTATTTTTTCTTCTGCTGCTTGTGCTTGGAGTATAACAACTACTTAACAAAAGGTCCTGAAGATGCTTCCTTACATTTTCTTCTAGGAGCTTTATAGTCCTAGTCCTTATGTTTCAATCGTTGATTTTTTTTTTTTTACATGGGCAGACACCAGGAACTGAACCTGGGTCTCCAGTATTGCAGGTAAGAACTCTGCCTGCTGAGCCACCATGGCCCACCCTTAAGTTAATTTTTATATATGGTGTAAGGTAGGAGTCCTTCTTCATTCTTTTGCATATGAAGATCCAGTATCCCAGCACTATTTGTCAGAGAGACTATTCTTTCCCAACTGAGTGGACCTGGCACTCTTGTCAAAAATCAATTGGAAAAAAAATAGCAATTGGTCACATATGAGGGTTTATTTCTGAACTCTGAATTCG
Source organism: Myrmecophaga tridactyla (assembly GCA_004026745.1). Taxonomy (NCBI): domain Eukaryota; kingdom Metazoa; phylum Chordata; class Mammalia; order Pilosa; family Myrmecophagidae; genus Myrmecophaga; species Myrmecophaga tridactyla. The sequence continues at coordinate 39,041 of PVIY010009134.1, read as the reverse complement.
ATCCCATTGGTCTGTGTGTCTATCCTTGTGCCAGTACCATGTTTTGATTAATTTTTTAAAAATATTTTTGACAAACCTTCACACACACAGTCCATACATGTGTATGGTACACTATACCATCTCATAGTTGTGTAGTCAGACCATGACCATTTTTAGAACATTTGTATAGCTCCAGAAAAAAAGAAAAAACTCACCTCCCTCTCACTGACCACTAGCATTTCAATCTACCCAATTTATTTCACCTTATCCCATTATTTATTTTTTAATCTATATATTTTTACTCATCCGTCTATACCCTGGATAAAAGGAGCATCAGAGACAAAGTTTTTCACAGTCTCTGTAAAAGCTTTATCATTATACAATTGCTTTCAAAATTATGTTTTAAGATCTGAAAGTGACTCCTCCAACTTCATTCTTCTTTTTCAAGACGGTTTTAACTATTGAGGGCCTTTTACCCTTCTATATAAATTTGATGACTGTCTTTTACATTTCTGCAAAGAAGGCCGCTGGACTGATTCTTGAAGACTTATCCATATAAATTTATAATGTGACTGTGTGATTCTGGAAACCCTGTGTTTGATGCTCCTTTCAACCAGGGTATGGACAGATCAGTTAAAAGAAAAAAGATAATAAATGACAGAGGGAGATAAAGGGTGAATTGACATATTGTGGGTCAATGAGAGGGAGGGGTAAGGGGTATGGGATGTAGTTCTCTTTTTCTTTCTTTTTCTGGAGAGATGCAAATGTTCAAAAATGATGATGGTGAAGAATACAGAACTATATGATGATATTGTGAGCCACTGATTTTATACTATGGTTGGTTTGTACATATGTGAATATTTCTCAATAAAAACATTTAAAAAAAAAAGGCTGCTAGAATTTTTTATTGGGATTGTGTTGAATCTATAAACTGCTTTGGTTTGATTGACATCTTACCAATATTTAGTCTTGTAAAGCCATTTTGACTGCATTATTCTTTCACCTATTGACCCGTGGCAGAGAACGCTAGCTGTCCCCTAGCATATAAGTTAGGATAGGCTAGTTATACTGCAGTTACAAATTAGCCCTAAGATCCCAACGATTCAACACATTCCATGTCACACATAGATTGACAGAAGCTCTATTCCAGTGTCTCGGTATTCCAGGCTGGTAGAAGCTCCAGTATCTTGTATCTTCATTCACCGGAACCTGTAGCCTTCACCATTACTGTGGCAGACAAGAGCGACGGAGAGTTGTGCATGCCATTTTCACCATGCCATTTCTCCTCCATAGCCAATGGCCACATGGTCTCATTAAGAGATTCAGTCTTTCAGTAGCCAGATGGGAGGAGAACCCAGATATTGGCAAACACCAGTAATATCTACCACCCTGTATTTATTCTTCCCTTCCACAATAGTAAAAGAACTCCAGTTGCAAGCTGGGTACATGGTTGCTCTCCCCCTACACTCTACCCCCAAAGAATACACTTCCAAGTGTAAGTGGCTAAGTTGTGGAAACTGGATGCAAGTTACAGTGAGGAGCACACCTCGTAGGGGTGTCTAAGAAGTAGGTACCCTTCTTCTCCTTCTCCATCCTTACTGATCGGTAGAGTCTGGAGACATTCTAGCAGCCCTTTTGGATTTCTGAAGTGACTTTGGAGACAGAAGTCAGACAAGAGGGAACAATTACCTGAAAGAGGCCTGGGTCCCTGACCCCTTGCAGAACCAAAACTATCTCTGGATAGTCCGCCAAGATAAACAAACTTCCATCTTGCTCCAGTCACTGTCACTGGGAGATTTTCTGTTACTTGCAGCTGAGCTTGGTCTTTATTAATAATGCTGAGTCTGCTAAGGATTATTTTCTCAATAAATAGTACTCCTTTTTCCCTTCCAGATTCAACTCAGAAATAAACATAAAAAGTCTGAGAGAGATCAAATACCCCTATTAGTGCTAAAAAAGCTAACTGGAGAAATGGCTTTAAACTGGTGGACAGAGGAGCCTGTTAACACTTCACCTCTGAATTGGACAGATTGCCACCTTCTGTTACTGGCATTACTCAGGGTTTCTCAACCTTGACACTAACATTTTGAACTGGATAATTCTTTGTTCTGTGGGCTTGGGTCTTGAACCATCAGATGCAGCACTCTCCAGTCATGACTATCAAAACTGCCCCCCAGATGTTCTCCCAGCCTACCCCGTCTGTGGTGGCCTGTCCCTAGCCCCCATCCTAAGCTTCCAGCAAGAGTCTGGCAAGCGGGCAGTTGTAAAGCACAATATCGTACATAGTGTAGAAACACTGCAAGCTGGAAAAAAGGACACCGTGTGTGTTAGTTAGATTCAGTTGTCAACTTGGCCAGGTGAGCATACCTAGTCTTGTTGCTGTGGACATAAGCCAACAGTACGTGAACCTCATCTGTTGCCAATTACATCTGCAGTCGGCTAGGAGG
>PVIY010009134.1:0-36515 GCA_004026745.1 Myrmecophaga tridactyla | reverse complement strand
TGTGGAAGGAGCAAGCCCCCTCTCTGGTACAGCCGAGGTTCCCAGTGCTCCTTTCCGTGGGGGACAGCAAGCTCCCTGAAGAGGACACTGGGGTCCTAGGCCCAGTTCTTCATAGACGTTCTCCAGAAGGCTGGTTGTCCAACTTCCTTTTGTCGTTGACAGTGAAGAATTGGTACAGCCATGTTTTTAAAACCATCTTTCCCGGATCCACCCACAGGCTGGGTCTTGGTGACAGGGGGCCAGGTGAGTGTGTGCATGCATGAGCAGACCCTTGGGCCCGTCTGTCTCGTCTCTGTATCAGTCTCCATTAAAGGACTTAAAAAAAAAAAAAAAAAAAAACAGAAAACTGCTCCAATTGAGAACTGGCATTAGTGAACACCTGCTCCCCCTTCCTCCCCCTTGGGAAGACCCCTTAACTGACTGAGCAGACCAAGATGCGTGTTTCCACAGGCAGGAAAATTCACAACTCAAAAGAGATTGAGACTTCAGTTCCTTTTTCTAAACTCATCTAATAAGCTACCACTTTTCTTTTTAAGAGGTAACTAAGGGGGCAGTAGAGGCCCAGAATATCACTCTAAAGCTCCTTCACATGAAAACAAAAGCCAGTGTGGTTCTCCCCCAAGAAGTTCCCTCTCTTATAGCACATCTCTGTGCACAGTCTTGTCTTTCCTTTTTGCAACCTAAATTTTCACAAATGTTAGCTGGAGATAATATGAATGATTATTTGGGTATAATTATTTTTATTGGAATTAAAGAATGGAAAATGAAAAGCCTCTAAAAGCAAGATTAAAGCTCTTGTGGTCAATACTACTTTTTTTTTTCTTAGAGTAGTCGGTTGCTGTTTTTAACCTGATTTTCATTTTTAGTTACTAGCAGATAATCAAGTGAATTTTTAGACCACAGCTTCTTTACCACTTATATTCAAAAGAGAAATGCTGGTTCTGTCTTAGGCCCTTCTAAGCCTTCAGGCACCACTGTTCACTTATGTAACCTCAAGCCACCACCCTGTCAGCAGTCAATACAGGCATCTGCTAAGCCAGTCCATTCCTGGTTCCAAGAGGGAAAAAAAACAAAGGGGCCATAACAGTGTAGAGGGTAGAGCCCCCTTATTTACAACAGTGTTCTCATGGTGCAAAGGTGTCCACCAGTTGCCAATGTGAGGGACAATTAAGTCAGATGTGCTGTAATGTTTACAAAATGCAAATAAAAATGCACATTGTTTTTTTCTGTGAATGCAAATTCAATTTATTTGTTGGTTTTTGAAATCTCTTTTTTTTTAAATTTTTCCCTTTTATTTATTTATTTAGTCTCTCTTTGTAAAAAATTCTTGGGAAATGGATTGAATGAAGTCAGGTCACTTTCCTTATCAACCAGTAGAAACTTATTGAACACTACCTGATATGGGACATATGAACACGTTATAGTCCTTACTCTCTGAGAGCAGGTAATGCCAGCTGGGAAAACATAACAGTAACATAAGGGGATAAATGACGACTACTGAAGGCCCTGTTGGACTGTTTGCAAGATGGAGTGAAGTCAAGATTGGGGTCTGAACCAGGTCCAGAATGGTAGAGAATTTTGAAAAACTGAGAAGAGGAAGATAATTCTAAGCAGAAGAATAATAATCACAAAAACACAGATATTTTAGGCAATGAGTAGACCAATTTGGTTTGGGCTTCTTTGCTTGCAAAACACTGAACAAGACGAGAGTGGAGAGTTACACTGGGGTTAGCCTGGGCCTTATTGTATCAAGAGTTTGGACTTCAAGGAAATATGGGAAAACCGAAGGTTTCTCAACAGTGTTAAGTGACGTGAAATAGAGAGAGGTAGGACAGTGATACTCAGGATGAAGTGGGGTGCCTGGAAGCTACTTCAGGGGGTGCTTAAGTTTTTTTTTTTTTTTTTTTTTTTTACATGGGCAGGCACCGGGAATCGAACCGGGGTCCTCTGGTATGGCAGGCGAGCATTCTTGACTGCTGAGCCACCGTGGCCCGCCCTGGGGGGTGCTTACTTTAGCAGTTCTAAAAAGAGACCAAACACCCGAACATGGAATAACAAGTGCAGAAAAATACCTCATTTGTATGAGTTCACAAAGGACTTTCATTTATAAGATCTCATTTTACTCGCAGAACAATTTGTAAAGTAGAACATTTATACCATTTCACAAGTATGGAACTGCTATCTAGAAACGATGTGATCATCTTTGGAAATGCTTTCCTTTTGTTGGTTTTGGGTACAATACCTTACTTAGAATGTTTTCCTTTTCTCATTATTCCTGTTCAGGTGAGGCTTTTCCTGTTTCTTTCTCCTTAAATATTTTTTCGGCCCCTCCTCTTCTCCTGCCATACCTTCTCATTAGATGACCTCACCTTCACTGGTGGTTTTAACTATCACATATCAGCTGACATCTGCCAAATTTGATCATGCAGAGGTTAGATCTTTCCACTGACCACATATACACAAAGGCCTGCCTAAACTCTCACATCCAAACACATCTAAAACTTCATTTTTATCCTAACCTTATTTACCTGTATTTCTACCTGTATTTCCTATTTTGTCAGACTGTACCACCATGCAGTCCCACGACGATTAAACAGCAGCCCCTGAACTTTACTTTGGCTGATTTCAAATATTAACTTTTTTGCTTGTATCGGCTACAGGCCGATCTCAGAGATACCGTGGGTTCAGTTGCAGACAACCACAATCACAACAAAGCGAGTCACAAAAACTTCTTTGGTTTCCCAGTTCATATAAAGGTTTTGTTTACACTATACTGTGGTCTATTACATGTGCAACAGCATTTTATCAAAAAAACAATGCACATACCTTAATTAAAATGTGACAGACATGAAGTGGGCACATGCTGTTGGATACACGGTGCCGACAGACTTGCTCACCATAGGGTTACCACAAACCTTCAATTTGTAAAAAAACGCATTATCTGCGAAGCACAATAAAGCGAAGCGCAATAAAATGAGGCATGCCTATAAAACAGAGGGAGTAGGGAAAACAGCCTTGAGACCAACCACTCAGAGAGAGGTACACTATCTGCAGTTCCCAGGTACACAGCAATAGGCCAGCAGGGACTGTCAGGAGGCAGCAGGCCGGTGCTTGGCAGAAGCAGAAAACTGGAAAAGCTGCTGGAACTCAGAGGGATATGAATCCTAAACATTCATCTACTTGTGGGAGTGTGTGTGTGTGCGTGTATGTGTGTGTGTATATTACTTTCCTTAATAACGGCATAACTGTAGAAAAACCAAACTTACGGAATATTTGAACTAAATTTTTTTGTGGAAAACAATTTTTATTAGCAGCTTTTTTTCAAAGTTTTGATTTTTGAGTCTTATTTTAAATTTATTTTACATGGTCTTGATTTCAATTGTATCAAAACTCCCATTGAAAATAAGACAACCCAGAGTTTAAAACATGAATTCAATTGATACTCACAGGAATCCTGTATGACAGACAAGGCAAGTATTATTAGTCTAGTTTTTACAATTCACTCACTCACCGATTTGTTCAATTATTTATTAGGCACTTTTTATGTGCCAGGTGTGGTACAAGGCGCTGGGAATACAACAAAGAATAAAGACAAAATCCCTCAAGGAGCTCACAGTCTAATGGCAAACTACTGAGTAAACTGAGGCACGGAATGGTAAACGACTTACCCAATGAGGTAGAAGTGGCCAGATAACCGGAAATGTGGGAGGAGGGTATAGCTCATTATAAATAAAACCTCTTTGAAGAGCGAGGTTGCAAGCTTACAGAAATACACTGTAAAAGCTGCTTGCAAACAGCTTTCAAATAGTTTTTAATTTTCAACATTATTGAGTGTGTTTCTCACGATGAGTCATTTACCTGATGGGATTTCTGCACTTGGCCATAAAGCCTTGGCACATGCCACCAGTCTGGTGGGAAACCATCATCTGCAGTTAGCTTGAAATCAAGAAGTTATCAGACTCCAATTTTACTTTGGAAATCATATTAAAATACTTTAATTATATTCACATGCTCTAAATGTGTAGCACATTTATGATATTTCTACATGTAGAAGTTTGAAGTCTCCTCTAACCCCCATTCAGAGGATTCAAATAAGTTACAGACACCACAGAAGTTAGAGAATTTGTCAGTTACTTTCTATATATACATTGTTTTGGCTGTACAATGGTGAAGTTTCACTTTAGACATTTTTTGTAAGTTATCTAAACATTATACAGATATATACAAAGACATCACATTCAGATTCATTGTGTACACCTACTCAATTTACAATAGTAAAATGCAAACATGACCCAGTGTAAGGCAATTTCTCTTTTATGTACTATACATTATCCTTGAAGAAAAACAGTAGAGTCCACGAAGAACTATCCATTCCATGTCTGACTGCTTCAGTGATATTTTGATGAAGTTATTTCTGTAGACAAGATGTCTGTGTCACTGACAAAAAGCAGTGAGTAACTATAAAGAGGTGCTTTTGAATGCATAAACCATAGCATCCATCAATCTAACAGTGGACTGCCCCAAGAAGCTACTCCTTTTAACATTGCTGACCAGGAAGGAGATGGTACTGTCCTCAGTGATGCTACTAACTGTGAGCAAGACAACTCCATAGATGATTTATTGCTCTGAGAATCAAAGTCGATGCATAATTCATCCACTTAGGATGCCCCCCACCCCCAAACTTAATACATGAATTCTCAAATGTTACAGGTAGTCAGTTGCTCACTTCAGGTAAGTCTTCATTTTGCTGAGGAGGATTTTCTTCTACAAGAGAACACACAAGAAAGAAATTCTCCTAAGTGAAGGTTTGAAAGGCAGATAGGTAATGGAACATACAATTCAACTGCTAAAAAATTAAATACCGCTGCTGAAGAACCATAATCTCATGTTAATGGCATAAGTTTCTTAAAACTCAAAAGAATAAACTGGAACTCAGCCATGCACTTGAAAACACCTGTCCCAGAATGCAGACAAGCTGCCCCAGGCAGAGAATACCACCAGCTGGGGCCATCGCTGTACCAGTTACAGTTCTAAGTTTTCACTGATAGCAACATTACATGGAATCTAACTCCAGTCACATTTCTTAGAAATATTATAAACTACAGTAAGAATTACCTTGTAATATTTTTTGGGAAACTCACGCTTTTGTGGTTCAGAACAGTAAAATTATTTATAAGGCCATAATATATATTAAAAAACAACTGTATGTGATTTGTAAACATCACTTGGCTCTTAAGTTTTCCAGATCCTAAAACCAGCGTGCTTACCCTCATCGGGACGCTCCGGAGGCCGGCTTTCAGCTGAGGGCGTCCCACCATCTTCAGGCGTCTTGTGGCTTGTGCTATCCTGCTCCACTTCACATAAATAAACGTCAATAGGTCCTTTGGTGCTCCTTATATGGACTGTTATAGAGTCCTAGCAAAGATACATAGGACAAAAAGATGAAAGGATTATTCAGTACTTTTTTTCACTTACTAGAACTAGAAAAGTTTAAAGGGACCTTTCTGAAAATTCGTATTCAGGTATTTTCCTTTCTAGCATACAGTTGAGAAAATCATGTGCTTTTCCATCGACTCACTGGCCAATTTATGAAATTACAATGCTACTTAGTCATACAGTAATGGTTTCAGAGTCATAATGTGAATGCCTTCATTCTAAAGAGACTTACTTTCTCTACCTTTCTCTACTCAAAGTACATATTCAAGAATCAAAAATCAGTGTTTTGATGACACAAAACCCTGGAATACCCTATAGTTTCAAATCATAAAGGTGTTTCGATCTCCAGTCCACTGCAGAGGCAGTAAGCTAGCTGAAAGGACCATTCTTCTGTTCAAGTGAAAGAACTTTTAAGAGGATGTGACCAAGTCAAAATATACCTCATGTCATTTAAAACACTGAGGAAAATAAAGAGTTAAAATACTGCATTTATTGTTATTATTGAAGTCCCACTAAGACAACATTCAGGACTTTATATTTTTATCACTTGACTAGATACCAATGTCACTATGTGGAAAATTTTTCTTAAAACTTGTTATTATTTTGACCCATTCAAAAAACATGTAGTGCATATAAAGGACTATTAATGAATAATTATTCACATCCTCTGGCTTTAGATTTTTTATTTACTCAGGATTAAATACTTTTTTCCATGAGGTGTTAGGAAGTTGGCTGCTCCTACTCTCAGAATTATGCAAAATTCTTAAGGATAGCTCCATTTATGATTCTTTTTTTTTTTTTCATGACCTGGTTCAAATGTAACAGGAACCTATTTTTTTTTGTTTCATCTGCCACTCCCTTCCTTTTGTTTCCTCTGCCACTTCATTCACACTTCACTGTGATCTTATACCAAAGTCAGTGCAGGGAGATGCAGCATGTCAGAGCGTCTAGAAACCTCATTTGTCATCCTTTCTATGGCTTCTTGGTACCAGACAAGTAGGCTCGAAAACCTCTGGGCGCAGTCTGAGTTCTGGTCTGCCAGTCTGAGTTCTGGTCTGAACGATGTACACCTTGCACAATTAATAACTATTTCTAAAAAAATACATGAACCCTATACATTGCTCCGAACTATCAGCCAGCTGAGGACTCCAAATCCCATGAAATTAGAGACTGGCAAACCTCGTATATGAAGGTTGAAAGTGAAAACATCTTGGACTGTATGGGACACACGGACTATGTCACAACTCCCCAATTTTGCAATAGCAGCATGAGAATGGCCATGGACAATATCTGAACAATTGGGAATGCAGCCAGTGTCCCAATAACATTGTTTATGAAAGGGAGGTGCAGGCTAGATTTAACGTGAGGCCCCACAATTTGCAACCCCCGCACGAGATGCACACTTCTCTCCCTGGTTGGCTGCTTCTCTGGATCTTGGTGGACTGAGACTCTCCTGAACCTATTGTGCTCCTGTCTACTGCTTTCAATTTTCCTAAGGCTGAGGATGGCTGACCAAAAGGACCCTTGTGCAGAGACTTCGAGATGGGACTCCAGGAGAAGTCTTGGGTAATCAAAAGGCTCAGCAGGGACAGTAATTACAGTCCAAAAAAGCTCATAGCAAGGGGAAAAATAACACATGAGTCACTGCAAAATCTACTAACTAAACATAGCCAGCCACATGTCCCAAAAAGGATGTGTTGAGAGATTACTGGCTATGCATAAAAAAACATAAAGTGTCTGAACATCTGCAAAATGATGCACATTAAATTAAATATAAATGTTATTTAAAAGACTTGGAACAAATCTAAATCCAAATGAAACAACGAGGAAACATCACTAGGCAGTCATAATTTGAGTGTGACTGAGGTGAAAGAAAGCCATTGTGTAAATAACATGGGGTTTCACTTGGAGAAGGGCCTGCTTGAACAAAGGCGGATACTGAGGGCACTCTTCAGTATGAGGCAGGCACATCCTTACAGCAATGGAGGGCATATCATAAAAAGCACCGAAGAGTCTACCAGGCTGCTAGGACTTGATGACTTGTCCCAAGAAAGGCCACATCTCTTTGTTCTAATTCAATTCTTAACAAGCAACCTTCTGACAATTATCTTTCAATACAAACTTCCCTGCAAGGGAAAGAATGTGCTAAGTAGCTTGCAGCTGATAAGAATATTTTCAAATACACAGCAATTTTACTTCTTATTTAAAATTTAAAACCAAGTGTTCTACTTTATTTGTTAATCTTCTATGGGTTTCATAAGTGAGTTAATCCCCTAGCACCTTGGCTGAGCCCAGACCTTACTTTAAAAAAAATTTTTTTTTTCACATGAGCAGGCACCGGAAAGCGAACCCGGGTCTATGGCATAGCAGGCGATGAGCCACTGTTGCCTGCCCCCAGACCTTACTTTTGGAAATTTAAAACTGAGGCTAATTCTTGATGATTCCTCTTAGGGGCATTATAACACAACGGCTTTGAACACAAATTGTGATGCCAAACCGGAAACCTGGTTCTGCCTCTTACTGTGTGATCTTGGCAACCTGTCTTTATCTTTCTGTACTCCAGTTTCCTCAACATTAAGATAATAATAATGACTACTTTGTTTGTTGACTACTTTGTTTGTTGCTACTTAAAATGTGTTAAAATAGGTAAAGTGATTTGAACAGTAACAGGTGTACAGCTAACATGTATATGGTCATTATTAAGTTACTATGCAGTAAATCATGGCCTAAACTATTGTCTGGCCTCCTTCTTTAAATCATTTTTAAAATGCACTGCTACCTACTTCTCTGGGAGCTGGAACATCCAACCTGGTTTCTGCTGGAGCTTTAACCGCAATAACAATCTGTTCGTGGAAGGCCTGGATGCTATGAATATCCTGACATGTCACATACGCTAGTGTAAAATCAGTTAAGGATTCCTAAAGTGCTACTTATTTGGGAAATCACTTCTCTCTGATAACACATGAATACAAATATGTTAGAATATCTTTCGTTTTATGGGATAAAAATACAATTAAGGGAAGGAAAGCAGTTGGTAAAAAGTTACTTCACACAACTATTATTCCATACTCAAAAGTGTTTTACAATGTTAATAACTCAATAACACATTCAAATGGTATTACTGCAATTATGATGATAATTTTTGAAGAAAAGTATTAATTAAGTCTAGGTCTCTAACACAACCCAACTCCTGAAATATTCAAACTCCCCCCTATTCCCTATTCTTTGTTAGATCTTACCATGGATGTCTTTGGGGAAAAAAATTGAGAGTTTTGAAGAGAATGAAAAATGGAAACTATGCAAAAAGAGGAAATATCTTAGAAAACACATTTCTCAGGGCTGTCATGTATTCATGGGAAAATAACCCAAAATTATTTTCCATCACACTACATGAATCTTTTTCATTTTATTATTGTGTTGCCTCAAATTATGCCAATTAGGTAATTTATTGGCTTTCTCCAGCATTCTCTTTTACTACACTGACCTTTTGAGAGGTTGTAGTAATGACAGCATTTATTTCTCTTCTAATAACCATACTGTGGAAAAATTTTGACTGGTGCAAAAGGTTAAGTACATTAAGTATGGAGCTACATGGAATGTGTGATACCCTCATTGGGACGCTGCATAATCCTGGCACCCACAGGAGAAGGCTGGATACCAAAGACACATCTGTACCCTCTTGTCCCATAGGGACACGGAACTCAAGAGCAGCACTAGCACTCAGCTACATTAAGCTTCTGTGGACTAGAATGGACCATGATGATTTTAATTCATTCTGTTTCAGAAATAAACTTTAGTTTAAAAATTAGGGAAAACATGAATTTCACAAAAGCTAACAAACATTTTATTATCTTTATAGTATTCAGACTACAAAAACAGAGAAAGAATGCTCTGTTATTTTAACTTTAAATGGAAATATTAACCTTGATTTGCCACTGTACTGGCTTAGATCATTAATGCAGAATTTGACCCAAAGAAACTTTATACAAAAAAGATGAAGACGATGGTGCACTATTTATGTATGTTTGAGGCTATATTACTTAATTGTTACTTACTTAACCTCTAAAGGTCTAGTTTTGTATCTTAAATATCTAACAAATTCCCCAAGCTGATCCTACTATTTAAAGTAAACTGAGAAATAAAGGTACAGTGTAAAAGGATATCTTTCATTTTCTTTGTCATCTGTTAATTCAAACAACTGCTGAGCACAATCCTTAATTAACTCATCCAAAGCATCTTCCATTGCTGATAAGTCAGAAAGTTCTTCCTGTAGCTTCTTTTGCTGGGGTATTGCTCCAAACTCGCTGAGATCAGATCCTCTTTAAATTATTTAAAGAAACAAAAACAAAACCACCATCAGTAACATCCAAGAGATTAGAAAAGAGTAACTGTAAGTTAAGTTAATGTAACTTCTCCAAATGTTTACTTTATCATTTTCACAATTTCACTTTAACTCTACTTCTCATTTATTCTAGTCATTATCTTTTCTGTACATAAACTGACTTCTGTCCGCATGTTTAGTTGCTGACCTTACACAGGGACTCTGTACTTTCAAAAAGGCATTATAATCCTTGAAATTAATAACAGTAGAGAAAGCTTAAGAAAATAGAGAAAGCACTGAACTAAGAGTTCATATTACACAGTGTAAGCCCCATTTCTAGCACTTCTGCATGTAAAATCTTATTTTTTAAAAAGATATAATTTCTTTAGCTATTTATGTCTAATAGCTAAAGAATTAGACAATAGGATATGATCTGAGCAACTACTGATGAATTCAAGTATGTTTGCTTCATTCTTTATGGAAAACAAAGAGGGAAGATCGATTCCCAGTTTTCAAATCTGATTTTATTTAGTGATTCTGAAAGCAATCTGATATGAACCCCTAATGTGTTTTTCAATGTCAATTAGTAAACATGTTCAAAATTGGAATTCAATCTGTATTTCTATACTAATGAAAATAATTTAAAAATTATCTCCTTTATAAACCCCTCTAATAACTACATTAATTAATTGGTCATTTTATGATCTCTGTTGGTAGATTTTTCATTTGCTGTAATTACTTGGGATATTTGTGTTAAGAATGCAGATTCCTGCTCCCAGACCTACCAACTTAGAACTTGGGGTGGGTGGTCATTAAGTACTCACTATATTAAAGTGTTAAGAACTACTATTTTAGAACTAAAACTGATTTCCCCCCTCTTATCAATAATCAAGGAAATACTCTTGTAAAATCTCCTATTGAAGCAGATGTCCTCTTATGATCTTGAAAAGTGAAAATCTTATTATTACATTTAACTTTTCTGGAGTATCTGAAAGATATTCTCTGTCTGTAACTGTTATTTAGAACTAAGCAGCAAAGGAAAAAAATTAAGTGCCTTATGAAACAATGCAAGAAAACGTCACAGAATCCTTTCTAATAAGTCATATCTTACTTTTATACTATAAATACCGCTGCTATCTAGTTTAACGGTATTGTCACTTAAAAAGAAAAAGGGCAATGAAAAGAAAGGCAATGAAAACCCTGAAACTAACTTACATCCATCGAATATGGTTCTTAGACTTTTTTTCAACCAGGTTAATTCCATCTAAGACATTGGTGATGTCATATACTCTTCGTTTTCGCACTCCCAGTTTCGTCGCAACCTTGTTTAAGTCAAGAATACCTCCAGGAGCAGATCTGACAAGATCCATAAATTTTCGAGTTAAATAAACCAGTGATACATCAAAACGAGGTCTTGTCACTTTTAGAGTGTCTGGGAAACAAAACGAACATATTCGTAAAATTAAAAAATAAAAACTTTTCTCAATTCATTAAAAAGTCATTTATTTCCTCCTGAGCAGTAACCACAAAACCCATAAATTCCTATACACTGAGCAAATCACAGCTATTTTTTACTATGAAATAGATGTCTCAAACTGGATTAAAACTGATCAGTCTATCACATGCCTAAACAAAAGTTTTGGATTAAACAAAGATGTATTTGAAAAACGCAACTGATTTTCATTTAACGTGCATTTTTAGAAGTCCACTGCATTGTAGCAAGCATAAAGTATTAAGCTTACATTCATATCCCATTTTAATTTTTAAAGCCCTTTCACTAGTATCTAAGTCTTTTCCACAATCAAGAACTGTACTAGAAATGATTTTTTAAATTAAGTTTCTCATTTGGCCTTCAAGTTAGGGAATTCTTTAGAAAGCACAAGCAATGACTTGGCTTTTTCTTTTCAAACTGTTTCCATATATTCATAATGTTACACTATCTGATGAAACTTTTGAAAGAGCCCAAACTTGTCTTCTAGAAGGACAATTACCTTAGGAAGTGGAACTCTACCTATTTACAAAAAAAATGAAATATTCTTAATTCAAATAAGCAAGAGAAGGAAAAATACCTTTAATACCTTCATTTTACTTACTATGAAGATTTTTTTATACTCCTCCCCACATACACACACGTGCTAATATATATATATGGTTTTTAAAAATAAAAATAGGAACATACCATATTTTGTAATACGCTCTTTTCAGTTATTTGATGTGTCATTTGACATGTCCAATGTATTTTAATGTCATTCTTAAGGACCACATAATATTCAACTGGATAGGATAGCTGCTAAGAGAATTCCAATGTCGGAAATTCAGATTTTTCTATTTTTCACAATACTGCAATGAGCTTTCTTGTAGCTAAACTTCTTTTTAACTTTCTTTTTTATTGTATAATATATATACAAAGCAAAGAAAGAAAAAAGCGACAGTTTTCAAAGCACTCTTCAACAAGTAGTTACAGGACAGATCCCAGAGTCTGTCACAGGCTACCATACAATCCTCTTAGATTTTTCCATCTAGCTGCTCCAGAATATAGGAGGCTGGAAGGAATAAATATTTTTTTATCATCATAATCTGTTTTTTCTTTTTTATGAAAAACAACATATATACAAAAAAAAGCAATAAATTTCAAAGCATAGCAACACATTCAGTTGTAAAACAGATTCAAAGTTTGGCATGGGTTACAATTCCACAATTTTAGGTTTTTACTTCTAGCTGCTCTAAGATATTGGAGACTAAAAGAGATACTATATTCATTTGTTAAATCCTATCTTCTTTGTATAACTCCACCAAAACCTTTGATCTTTCTATCTCTCTCTTCAGAGGTATTTGGGCTATGGCTATTCTAACTTTTTCATGATGGAAGAGGCTGTCAATAATATGGCATAGGGAGAT
Source organism: Myrmecophaga tridactyla (assembly GCA_004026745.1). Classification (NCBI taxonomy): domain Eukaryota; kingdom Metazoa; phylum Chordata; class Mammalia; order Pilosa; family Myrmecophagidae; genus Myrmecophaga; species Myrmecophaga tridactyla. The sequence continues at coordinate 23,860 of PVIY010009134.1, read as the reverse complement.
GGGAATTAGCTTTTGTTCTGGAGAGGCTGAGTCCTCTAGGTTTCAGGACTTATCTGGTCCAGGAACCCATCTGGAGGTTAGGTTTCTGGCAAGTTACTCTAGTGCATGAAACCTTTGTAGAATCTTATATATTGCCCAAGCTGTTCTTTAGCATTAGCTGGAATGATTTTGGTTGGGGTTTGGCTAGTTATGACAGGTAGCAATGTCCAACTGAAGCTTGTGTAAGAGCAACCTCCAGAGTAGCCTCTCGACTCTACTTGAAATCTCTCAGCCACTGATTCTTTATTAGTTACACTTCCCCTTTTTGGTCAGGATGGGAATTGTTGATCCCACAGTGCCAGGGCTGGACTCATCCCTGGGAGTCATCTCCCATGCCACCAGGGAGACTTTCACCTCTGGATGTACTGTCCCATGTGGGGGGGGGGGGAGGAAATAATTTCACTTGCAGAGTTGGGCTTAGAGAGAGATGGCTACATTTGAGCAACAAAAGAGGTCCTCCAGAAGTAACTCTTAGGCACGGCTATAGGTAGGCTAAGCTTCTCCACTACCTATAAAGGCTTCACAAGAGTAAGCCTCAAGATCTACGGCACGTAACACAACAAGCAAACTTACCACCCTCCCCCTCTCTACGTGGGACATGACTCCCAGGGGTGTGGACCCTCCTGGCAACGTGGAACAGAAATCCTAGAATGAGCTGAGACTCAGCACCAAGGGGTTGAGAAAACCTTCTCAACTGAAAGGGAGAAGAGCGATATGAGACAAAATAAAGTGTCAATGGCTGAAAGATTTTAAACTGAGTCAAGAGGTTATCCTGGAGGTTATTCTTATGCATTAAATAAATATCACCTTTTTAGTTAAGGCATAATAGAGAGGCTGGAGGGAACTGCCTGAAAATGTGGAGCTGTGTTCCAGTAGCCATGTTTCTGGAAGATGATTGTATAATGACATACCGCTTACAATGTGACTTGTGTGATTGTGAAAACCTTGTGTCTGACGCTCCTTTTATCTACCTTATGGACAGATGAGTAAAACATACAGATTAAAAATAAATAAGTAATAGGGAGAGCAAATGTTAAAATAAATTTAGTAAATTGAAATGCTACTGATCATGAAGGGAGGGGTAAGGGATATGATATGTATGAATTTTTTTTGGTTTTCTTTTTCTTTCTCTGAATTGATGCAAATGTTCTAAGAAATGATCATGATGATGAATATGCAACGTGATGATATTGTCAATTACTGATTATATATGTAGAATGGAATGATCATATGTTAAGGATGATTGTGTTTGTCATATTTTTTAAAAATTAAAAAATTAATATAAAAAATACATATTTTTTTCCAAAAAAAAAAATTAGCCTTAAGAGTCACCCCCAGAGAAACTCTTTTCTTGCTCAGATGTGGCCTCTCTCTCCACCAACACCACAAGCGAACTCACTGCCCTCCTTCCCTCTACATGTGACATGACTCCCAGGGGTGTAAACCTCCCTGGCAACGTGGGACAGAGATCCTAGGATGAGCTGGGACTCAGCATCAAGGGACTGAACAAACCTTCTTGACCAAAAGGGGAAAGAGAGAAATGAGACAAAATAAAGTGTCAGTGGCTGAGAGATTTCAGAGTCAAGAGGTTACCCTGGAGGTTATTTTGAAGTCATTTTTATGCGTTATATAGATATTCCCTTTTTAGTTCCTAGTGTATTAGAGTGGCTAGAGGGAAGTACCTGAAACCGTAGAGCTGTGTTCTGTTCCAGTAGCCATGTTTCTTGAAGATGCTTGTATAATGATAGAGCTTTCAAAATGTGACTGTGTGATTGTGAAAACCTTATGTGTGATGCTCCTTTTATCTATGGTATGGACAGATGAGTAAAAAATAGGGATAAGAAATAAAGAATAGGGGGAGCAAAGATTAATATAAATTGAGTAGACTGAAATACTAATGGTCAATGAGAGGGAGGGGTAAAGGGTATGGGATGTATGAGTTTTTCCTTTTTTCTTTCTTTTGCTGGAGAGATGCAAATGTTCAAAAAAATGATCATGGTGATGAATACACAACTATGTGATGATATTGTGAGCCGTCGATTCTAACCATGTCAAGAATATTTGTATGTCAAGAATGTTTGTGTGTTTGTTATTTACAATTAAAATATTAAAAAAAATCTAGGGCATGGCCAATCGATTTGGGTGTCCCGAAAGTTGGACACAGTATCAGGGGATTCTCTGACAAAATAAACCTTTCTTCCTTTGGCCTCAAAGCGTAAGTGTGGTTCTAAAACATAGACAATATCTTCTTTACACCTGTGTTCTGAATTACTTTAACCCCGACCTGATCAGCTTTGTTCTTATCTCTAAATATCAGGTTTTATATATATATATATATATATATATATATATAAAACAGCCTCTCAAAATCCAGAAATAATAATTACCACTATGGACTAAATGTGTCTGCTATAAGAGTTAACAATGTAGGCCCCTGTTTTCTTATAAGCATTTTCTAAAGGAAGCCATACAATAATTATTCTTTCGTTTTTGGCTTATTTTGCCTCACCAATGTCCCACAGGTTCATTCACATTCTTTCTGTAGCAGCACCGTGTGTGATTATATGTTCACACCATTGTTCGCCAATCTATTTCTCAGTTTTATAAACTTAACTGCTTCCTTTAGATAAATTCCAAGATGTAGAAGTGCCGAGTCAAAGGGTATTGTTAAGGAATTTTGATAAAAATTGCTCCCAAATTATAGGTTCTGTCAGTTGTTGCAGTATTGTAAGGGCTTCATTTCCATCACGTTGCCAGAAATGCCTGTCATCATTCTTTTCATCTTTTCTAACTTGGTACTATAAAGGAGTTCCTTGTATTTTTGTTTACAGGGGAAATGATTTTAAAAATAACTTAGTTTTCATTCTGCCGTTTTCTTTTTCTCTATTTCCATAGCATACCACAGTTGGTATGTTGCAAAAGGAAAATTCTTCCTATCTTCAATCAAAAATGTTCTCATCCAGAACCTCTACAGTGTCATTCAACTTCAAGACAGCTGTGGTTACTCCAAAAAACAAAAATTCAACTTTTTTACAATATAAATATCTTCTATGTGGAGACTACTCCCATATTTGTATATTTAAGATTATACAGGTATATTAGGAATGCAGATTTTCTTTTTATTGGGATAGAAGAGATTCACAATCCTATAGCCAGCCTTGGAAAATTACAGATGAGAAATTTTAACTTTAGAAAGCATATGTTTCATTATACTAAATTATTAACAAGACATGGTCTTATAAGGTTCAGATAAGTACATTCCTATCATTTAATCATTTTATAAAAAATATTAATTGAACACCTATTGGACATGTTATTGAACATGACAGTTGCTGAGGAAACATAAAGATTAAAAAAGTCTTCAAATTAAAGAAGTACAGCAGTCTAATATGGAACTCTGTTACAACACCGTGTGATGTGTGCCAAGAGTTTTATTCAAAGTTACAGAGAACAGGAAATAAAACCTTAACTGGAACAGGAAACCAGACGGCGTCCTAATGGGAGAACACTGGAGCCAGAGCATAGTGAGATGAAAAGGAAGGTGTTAAACCACTCTGAGGGAGGGTGAGGAACTTAAGTGACACAGAGGAAGCAGCATGTGAAAAGACAACATATGTTGTGTATTTAGGGGACCCACAGGTAGTACAGCTTTAGCAACAGACAAGAGCAGCAGAATGTTGGAAGAGGAAGCAGCAAAGGTAAGCAAGAAACAACCTGAATGGCCTTGTCTTTCTATTTATCTGTTCCCTACTGCTATGTTCCTTTTTCAGGGTTATCAGATGACTTATAAATGTAATACAAATAAATAAAATAAAATATATGAAGAGTCAGGGTTTTCTTTATAGGTGATAGAATATCATGGAAGACTTTTAGGTTGAGTTTTTATCATAATCCCATTTCTCATTAGAAAAACTGCACTGTCAGTAAAATGGAAGAGGACAGGGGGTGGGAGAGGCTGAAAGCTGACAACCTACTTTAAAAGCTATCCCATTATTTCAGTTTGGGAGAGTGAGAACAGTCTCACATGGTGGGTTAACAGAAACTGTGGGCTCAAGTTAGAGTGGCCTGGGATTGACTCTGAGCAAGTTACTTAACCTCTGTGGGCCTCAGTTTACTTGTCTATAAAATATGGATAATAATGCATACCTATACTTTGAAGGGTTGTTGTGATAATCTATGCAAGATGCTTAGTACAGTGCCAGGCACTGTAAGAGCTCAAAAAAGTGAGACATTGTTCTAAGTTGGTAGGATGGGCCAGACTTGATGGCCAATTCTGGGTGGCAGGGGCTGAGGAAGATTTTCTGTGGGTGTCGGCACAGATGGTATTAGTATGCACTGACATGAAGACCACCCGAGAAAGAAATCGGGGTCAGGTAATGCATCCATGAGCCTCCCAGAGGGACAGGGAACTAGAACAACTGACACCTTTTCCTTTAGCTGACACCCTAAGCAATTAAGAAACAAAGAGTAAAGAGGATTAAAGGTAACCAAGAAAGCAAAGGATTGTCTTGGGGCTGCCAAACTGCCTTCAATTCTGCTGACAGCAACAAGTACGTATTTTCACAGGAATCCTGGGAATATCCTCAGACATATATCCAAAGCAATGGAGAATAAATTGGTTTTGTTCAACAAATAAACTCGGGAGTTTCTGCTAAAATTCCAAATGCACTAAAAATACATTTTATTTATGTTTTCCAACTCCTGCACATTTCAAATAACGCATAATCATATTCGTTCAAACTACAAACCTTATAAGGGATCAACTTACTTCTCATGGACACATATTGAACATCATCTTCTAAATTAATCCTTATTTTTGGTGGCTGAAAGAAAGAAATAAAATATTAATTTAGCAACTTAAAAACAACTAGGCAAATGAATAGCATTTTACTGGACAGGATAAAGGCATCTTTTCCCCCATGCTGGGGTACTAACTTGGGTGTGAGAGAAGTAGCTGCTCTTCCAAACTATCTACTCTAACTGAAATCCCATCTGAGGATGCTCATAGATTTAAATTTCTAAAACTGCTGAATAAAGAACCAAAGCACTTCCCAATTAAAGCATGGGCTTCTATAAATACGGAAAGAAAGAGAAAGAGAGAACAAGAGAGAAGGTCTATGAATATGAGAATTTACTACTGAATAGACATTTATTTATTGACTGCATTAGGCACTGAGGCTAAAAAGGAATACAAAGACAATTAAGACACCATCCCTGACCCTGGAAAGCTCAGTAAAGATGGCAGATATGTCTAAACCAGCAAACGCTCACCCCTTGCTATTTAAATATAAGTGGTTCCAAAAACTTTGCTCACAAACTTTCATAAGCAGCCTTGCATTCCCATTATAATGAATGTAAAAACAGCACCATTTCTAATAATGAAAAATAATGCATGCTGTGGATAACTAGAAACTTTGGTATTAGACTAAAAAAAAGTTTTGTTAATTCCTGAAACAATCAGCAATTGGTATAGCTACACTGTCAATGCTCACCATTTTACCAGCTATTAAGGGACTATGAAAGTCTGCATAAATTGTTTGTAACACCTGCAATATATTTAGGAATTGTTTCTGCACAAAATAATAAATAGAATAAAATCTTAGGATAGAACAGTGTAAACTGAAATCCATACTTCCCTCATATTTAGAACAAACAGTTACCAAGAGAATCTAATGTCATATGACTCTATAGATAGGATATGGCCAAATTAAGCTCTCCTCTAAGTGAAAAAAAGGATCCACACAGCTGAACTGGGATAAGGGAACTCCATGAGGCATGGTGAGAAAAGACTCACAAGAGTACCCCCAGAGAGGGAAATCACGGAAGGACACACAGAGAAGGTGACTCTGAGTCTTAAAGGATAAACACGATTGTGCCTGAAAAATAAACCCAGAGACGGAGAAGAAACAAGCTTTCCTGGCACAGGAAATGGAATGAACAAAGGTATGGAGATACAAATCGCCTGGCACATTCTGTGAACACACGTTTGAGGCCAGTGAGAAAATGATTCTGAAGCTGGAAGGATATGCTACTACCACACTCAGCATGAAGGACTGTAAAAGTCACGCTAAGGAGATAGGACTTTACTTCATAACCGGTGGAGAATCATCAAGGATTTCTGAACAAGAATATGACATAATCATGTTTGTGGCTGGGAAATAAAAGTATGGTAGCAATGTGACAAAAGCATTGGGGCATGGGGAAGCCTGAGGGCAAGGTGAACAGCTAAAAAGCTCTTTCTTTGTTTATCAGTGTTACCAACTCTTGACACAATAACAAGATGACAGCATCCATCAGCAAGTTAACTTGATTGGGGATAATTCCACTGTTTAACAGCACAAAGCATAAAATTAATTTTGTTATTAGAATTTAAAGTTAAACGTAGACCTGCTGGGGTACGCAAAATTAGACTTGGGAATGCCTGTCTTGGTGGCAGTGCTATGTCTGGCTAACTTTCCTACACAGCGCTTACAGCAGTGACTGGCACACATACCCAAACAGCAGAACGCCTGAGGCATTCCTGTTAATGTCAAATACAAGACAAGTATGACACTGCTACTGCTATTTTTACACTTAACTCTTCTGCTAATATATGAAGCGTACGAAACGCTGTCTAACTGAATTTTTTACCCCACATAACAAACCTATTGTAGCAAGATTCTTGAATGAAAAAAATCAACTTTCATAGCCATTTATTATTATATCTTAAACTGCTAAATATATTGAAATCTCTTTATGTAAATTTTCACCTGTTATTTACGTATCTAGAGCACAGCACTTTAACTGCTATAGTGTTAGAATAAGTTTTACTATATGTGGTAGTTAGATTCGGTTGTCAACTTGGCCAGGTGAAGGTGCCTAGTTTTGTTGCTGCAGACATGAGTCAATGGTACGTGAACCTCATCTGTTGCTCATTACATCTGCAGTCGGCTAGGAGGCGTGCCTGCTGCAATGAATGATGTTTGACTTAATTGGCTGGTGCTTAAATGAGAGAGCTCAACGGAGCACAGCCCAAGCACTCAGTGTACCTCATCTCAGCACTCGCAGCTCAGCCCAGGCCTTTGGAGATGCAGAAAGAAATCACCCCAGGGAAAGTTGTTGGAACTCAGAGGCCTGGCAGAAGGCCAGCAGAGATCACCCTGTGCCTTCCCGTGTAAGAAGGAACCTCAGTTGAAAGTTAGCTGCCTTTCCTCTGAAGAACTGACAAAATAAATCCCCTTTTATTGAAAGCCAATCCATCTCTGGTGTGTCGCATTCCAGCAGCTAGCAAACTAGAACACTATAGTTATTGATGCAGACCTGAAACTACAAGCAGATGGGATCAGCACAGCAGAACTCACAGGTGCCCGGGTGCAGAGGTATCTGCTCCCAATTTAGAGCAGGCCCATATGCTCCGCATATGCAGTACTTATCAGCGACCAAATAGGCTGCTCACCACCTGCGACCACTTATTCTAAAGGGCTCCTTTCCTGCTCCCCACCCCTGTCTCCTTATCTACATGGATTAAATGTTTCCTCAGCCAAAAGTTAGTGGGCTATTAAAAAAAGAAAAGTAAATGAAAGTTAGCCCAGCACAAGGACTCACAAGCCACTCAAGGCCCTTCACTCTGTCCACGGGGGCAAACGGAGCAGGCTCTGTATCTGAGCACAGGTGAGAAACCAGAGACAGGAAATGGAGTGCAGAGAGGCTCCCACTTAAGGCTGAGGAACTGTGGCCCTTTCCAGTTGGCTCCTTGCAAGGACATCTATTTTCTTTTTAATTTTTTGTTTTGAAATAATTTAAGTCTTCAGAAAAGTTGCAAAAATAGTATAATTCATCTTGATATTCTCACAAGCAGTGGGGACAACCAAAGCAATAGGCTGAGACTCCAATCTTGAGGTTTGTTCATATGAAACTTAACCCTGCAAAGGATAGGCTAAGCCTACTTAAAATTAGGCCTAAGAGTCACCCCCAAGAGAACCTCTTTTGTTGCTCAGATGTGGCCTCTCTCTCTCTCAGAGAACACAACAAGCAAACTCACCGCCTCTGCCCTCCCCCTCTCTACATGGGACATGACGCCCAGGGGTGTGGACCTTCCTGGCAACGTGGGACAGAAATCCTAGAATGAGCTGGGACTCAGCATCAAGGAATCGAGAAAACCTTCTCGACTAAGAGGGAGAAGAGTGAAATGAGACAAGATAAAGGGGCAATGGCTGAGAGATTCCAAGCAGAGTCAAGAGGTTATGCTGAAGGTTATTCTTAAGCATTATATAGACATCACCCTGTTAGTTAAGATGTAATGGAGAGGATGTAGGGAACTGCCTGAAACCGCAGAGCTGTGTTCCAGTAGTCTTTTTTCTTCAAGATGACTGTATAACGATAAAGTTTTTGCAGTGTGACTCTGATTGTGAAAACCTTGTGTCTGATGCTTCTTTTATCTACCTTATGGACAGATGAGTAAAACATATGGATTAAAAATAAATAAATAACAGGGGGAATGTATGTTAAAATAAATTTAGTGGATTGATATGCTAGTGATCAATGAAAGGGAGGAGTGAATTTTTTTGTTTTATTTTTATTTCTTTTTCTGAATTGATGCAAATGTTCTAAGAAATGATCATGATGATGAATATGCAACTATGTAATAAAAAAGAATGCTCATCTTGTAAAAAAAGTATACACATTGCTTGATGTAAAAAAATAGTATAATTTAATTCCCATATAATCTTCATCAATATCTCCCAAAGTTAACATTTTATTGTTCACTTTTAACATTTTTTTTCTGTATCTACATACTTATTTTTTTTTCGGAACCATCTGAGGAAGTAAGTTGTGGACTCCAAAATACTTCACTGTGTATTTCAATGACATTCTCTTATACAACCATAGTACAATTATCAAAGTCTATTCAAGTCTAAATGGCTTTCAATTGTGAATAGAAATATGAACTTTGAAGATGCTGCCTGGGAGGGCTCCAAAGGAAGGGAGAAACATGTATTAGAAACTGGAAGAAGGGGCATTCTTCTTATGTAATGGCAGAGGGCTTGGCAACACTGCAGTTATGTGGAAAGTAGAAAATGTTAATGAACTGGTTAATCTTAAATTAAATCTCTTTAAAATTAAAAGACATTTCCAAGCAAAGTGCTGAAAGCAGAACCTCGTTTCTTTTTGCAGCTGATTACTAAATAGGCAGAGAGATAAACTGAGGAAAGGATTTGGTTAAAAAAAAAAAAAAAAAGAGTCAAGATTTTATGGCTTTGAAAATTCTCAGTCTCTCCAGAAGCTAAAATTAAGAACCGGCTTCTGGGAAATGATAAAATCAAAGGCAGTGCCAGAAGAACATGATCTAAGGATAAAGGTGAGAGTGTGACTGTAAACGTCTTAAGATTACAGAAAGATCAGAGAACCTGCTTCAGAGTACTATTTAGTCACACCGAAGGCCCTTTACAGATTAGGGATGAGCATCGCAGTTCCTCAATAAAACAGTAAGACCTCTAGGCAGTTTAAGGTAGAGAAGGGTTTATCTTAAAGGGATTTGTGGGTAGGTGGGACAGGAGTCCAGTTTTTAAGAGTTATATCAGCAAAAACACTGCCAGAGGGAAGGAACGTTCAAACTGATAAAAGGCTCTTGGACACTCAAATTCAACTGGCAGGAAGCAGACTAAAAAAAACTACTCAAACAATATGAGCTACAAATAGGTATTACCTTTCACAAAAAAGAAAGGGAGACTCAGAGGGTGGAATCAAGAACTCAGGGAGTAGAGGCAAGAGCCATGGAGAATTATGTACTCAGGCCTTGAGACCTAACCAAGAAACTTCCAACAACAGAGAGATGTACTGGAGAAACTGTGGAGAAAGAGATGGACCTATTCAGTGCTGGTAGGGAAGGTGAGGGGTGCAGCCCTTGGAGGGCAGTGTGGTGGCTCCATAGGAGGCTGGGGGTGGGGGTGGTTGCCATCGGACCCTGCAACCACACTGCTAGGTATACACCTGGAGGAACTGACAGCTGGGAGATGAATGGATATTTGTATACTGGGTTTATGGCAGCAGTGTACGTGATTCTCAATGGATGGAGGTGGCCTTGACTTAAGGGCACAACTGAGGAATGGAAGGGGGAACTGCGGTGTATACATACAACAGACTACTGAACAGCTGCTAGAAGGAATGAAGTTGTGAGGCATGCAACTAGGTGAATGAACCTGAAGGACTGCATGCTGAATGAAATGCCAGAAACAAAAAGACAAATATTATCATGTCTCGTTCATATGGATTCACTATAATATACAAACTTTGAGAACTGAAGTCAAGAGCTTGGGTTTTCAGGTTGGGGCCTATTGTAAATGTTCCTAGATTGTAAACTCTTACAGCAAACACATATATTCAGGAGTTGTAACTGTTACTTCTAAATTCTGAGACACTGAGTGTGGAAGGCCAGGAACAATCAATCAGGCCCAAGCAGGGAAGGTCCCCACAACATTGGGGCAGAATGTCCCCAAGTGGTAAACAATAACCAATGTTAGGAAACTGAGGGAACGGGATGTGTTTTGGCAACAGCTAACGGCATTCTTCTGCTTCTATAAAACCAAACCACAAAACCACAACATGATTTTAGCCTTTATAAGCACCCCTTGAAAACCTCTGGGGGCTGCTCTCTGAATCTTCCTTCTGGGGGCTTCTGAGGCAGTCAACGGCCGGATAATAAAGACTCCCAATTGGCTTGCAGTTTTGAATTATGTGCTCTCTTTCGGTGCACCCCACAACACTGAGCTATTTGTGTATAACCTGGCCATTCCCTGAAACTTTGGGTATTTGTGTAACACCTGAGACTGACTCAGAGGTAGAGCCCTGAAGCTATGAAAGTCAGCATTACCACATGTAGCGACTGTTAAAGAAGTTGAAAAAGTGATCAGACTTTGAATAGAGATATGAATGAAGCTGATCTGGATAGGACTAAGGTAAATCAGAATACAGGGTAAAGGATACGGTCTACATTTTAAAACTTCGACTTCTATGTGAGACCAAAAGAAGAGATGTTTGTTTGGTGCAAAAATTATATTTTGGGTAGCACATCATCAAATTTAGTTTGTATGGTCAGTTTATTTGAACACCATAATCACATGGAATCCTGAATAGAGTTTGAGATCTTGTTGGTTTGTACAGGTCAGCGTGATGTCCCGATACATCCCAGAGTAATTTGGGCAGAAAATAAAAAAGTATTTGCAAAGTCCCCTTGAGGAGCTGTGGAGAAGGGAGAAAATATTAAACTTCCCCATCTGGGAATTCCTGATATTCTCACAAGCAGTGGGGACAACTGATTCAATACACTGAGCCCTCGATCTGGGGGCTCACCCCTATGAAACTTATTCCTGCAAAGAAGTTAAGCCTACTTATAATTATGCCTAAGGTCACCCCCAGAGAACCTCTTTTGTTGCTCATATGTGGGCTTGTTCTCTAAGGCAACTCAGCAAGTGAGCTCTCTGCCCTCCCCCCCTACATGGGGCATGACTCCCAGGGGTGTAAATCTCCCTGGCAGTGTAAGACAGGACTCCCAGGGATGAGCTGGGACCCAGCATCATGGAACTGAAAAAGCCTTTTTGATCAAAAGGGGGAAGAGAGAAATGAGACAAAATAAAATTTCAGTGGCTGAGAGATTTCAGAGTCAATAGATATCCTGGAGGTTATTCTTATGCATTATAAAGATATTCCTTTTTGGTTTCTGATGTATTAGAGTGGATAGAGGGAATATCTGAAGCTACTGAACTGTATTCCAGTAGTCTTAAGGCTTGAAGGCGATTATATAACTATATAGCTTTTATAATGTGACTGAATCACTGCGAAAACCTAGTGGCTGATGCTCCCTTTATCCTGGCTATCGACAGATACGTGTAAAAAAGGACATAAATAAATAAATAATGGGGGAGGGGAATAAGGGGTAAAAAATTGGGTAGAGTGCAATACTAGTGGTCAATGAAAGGGAAAGATAATGGATATGGGATGTTTGGGGTTTTTTTTCCCTGGAGTAATGCAAATGTTCTAAAAATGATCATGGTGATGAATACACAACTATGTGATGATACTGTATACAACACTGGTTGTATACTTTGGATGAACTGTATGTGTATGAAGATATCTCAATTAAAATATTTAAAAAAAAAAAGAAAAGAAATTTCCAACAGTAGCCTGGCTGGGTTTCAGATTATGGACCATTTACTTGTTACCCTATTTCCTCCTTTACGAAAGCAAGGTCTATGGCAGTTATCCTATGTCTATCCTGCCACTGTTTGCCTTTGAGGGTCAGACGACTTATCTTTTCAGGTTCACAGATTTAATATCCAGAGAACCATACCTGAGGAACTATACTTTAGAAACTATACTCAAGGAGCCTAAATCCACACCTGGACCTGATCCCAACTCTGGACTTTGGACGAATGCTCCAACAAAATAAAATTTTTGGAGGGGGAGTATATCTTCCATGAGGAAGGTTGTGAATCATTATAGGGGGCCAGAGGGTGGAACGTATGGGGAGCCTTTAAGATGACTCCGTACCCCTGCTTCCTGGTACTCCTGATCTGTGCCATCACCTTGACTGGAGCGTGGACTGAATCTCAGTGACTCCCTTCTAAAGAACAGAATACAGCAAGTGACAGAGTCACTTCAAGATTAAGTTACAAAGAGACTAGTGCTCATCTTGTTCGCCTTCTCTTGCTCTCTTGCTAGATCTCAGGGAAGCCAGCTGCCATGGGTGAGCTGTCCTACAAAAAAGGCGTGCATGGCAAGGAACTAAGGGAGGGCTCAGTTAAGAGCCAGCAAGAAATTAAGGCCTTTAGTTCAACAACTTTTAAGAGACTGAGTTCTGCTGATAATTATAGGGATAAGCTTGGAAGTGGATCTTTCTCCAGTCAAGCCTCCAGACTTGAATAACACCAACATTTAAAGGAATGGGAAGAGGAGAAGTTTGCAAAGGAGCACAAGGAGAGGTTAGATAAGAAGATGGAGCACCAAAAGCAGTAATGTCAGAAGTTAAGTAGAGAGAGCTTTAAATAACAGTGAAGGAGAGGAGTTTTTACTAGAATTAATAAGGCTGTCTATGACTTCAGTTAAAAGTTTTTGTGGTGGTGTTAGGGCAAAACTTCCAGAGGAGTAGGTTGACATAGTGAGAACTGAGGAAGTGAATACAGTAAGTGCAAACAACTTTTTTTTTTTTCAAGAAGGGGAAGAGAAACAGTAGATGAAGAGATTATATCTTTTCAGATAGATATCTGTTTACGACCACTGAAGGGATGCAGTTAAATAGTCAAGAATTTATCATCTATTGTCTGATATTTTGCGGTTAAATCCAGGCTTCTCCACTTACTAGTTATGGACAAGTCATTTAACAACCCCAAGTCTATTTTGGCAACTGTAAAACAAGAAAAGCAGTATCTATCTCTTAGGACTGCTGTGAGGAATTAAATCAAATAACCTTCATAAACTATCTGGCATGAAAACTGGATATAACTGTTCAGTAAATGTTTAAATATTACTATGGGAAGAAGCTAGCAGAGAAGTTGAAACCACAGGAAGAAATGGGAAATGATGGATTGATTCATCAAGGGCTCTGTAAGCCACAGAGAAAACAGCATCTAGCCGAGAACACGTATAGAGAAAATTAGCCTTCTGCAGGAAGTGAGCCAAATCTCCCACCCATTTTTTTTCTCTGCAAAACAGAATGGAAGATAATTTGCTAAACAGGGAGATGTGAGAAGGAAGACTTGACGCACGCACGTGGTTTTATTAAATCGACGGCATTTAAGCGGAAGAATGGGAGAGAAGCTTAGGAGAAAAACGATAGCTTGCAGAGATACACGGAGAGTCTAGCTGAGATGGAAGAACTCGCATTCATAATGCAAAATTGAGCAATCTTCTCCGACACTACTCCGCGGCCCCGAGTTGAGCGCCAGGAAAGCTAACACATTTGCAAAGCAAGTTGAAAGAACGAGGCGACGGAGTAAACCGAATGACCAGACTGGTTCACCTCCTCACCCGGAGGAGCCACGGCGCCGGCGCAGGGGAGCTGCGGCCGGACGGCGCGCGGCGCGGACTCCCCGCAGAGGGGACTGACTGCGCCCAGAGACCCTCCCCCGGCGGCACGACCGCGGGTCACCCGGGACAGAGTCCCCCGGGGCTTACCAGCAGGCTCTCCACGCTGATGGGGTCTCGGCACCGGCGACGGACGGCCTCCTCCGCCGGGTCCAAGAGGACGCTGGGCAGTTTCCTCGCGGGGCGCTGCTGACTCATGCTGGCGAGCCTGGCGGCCATTCGCCGCTCGCAGCCGACGAGCTCTCCCGCCTTCTCCCTCTGGGCTCGAGCACCGCCCCCAACGCGCGGGTTTCCGGGGCCGGGTTCGCACCGGAGCCCGGGACCACTCGGGGGCAGCGTCCGGCAGGCTGCTCGGCGAGCCAACGCGCCACGAACTCCACGCGCCCGAAGTCACAGGCGCAGCGGGAGGACAGCGCGGTCCACGAGTCCTCGGACCGCCGGAGCCGCCGTCTTCCGCATGCGCAGTGCGCCGCGCTCTCTGCGCATGCGCATGCCTGCCGGGCCCGGGCGCTCCCAGACGCGGACTTCTCCTGGCGGCCGGAGCCCGGGAAAACCCGGGCAGTGGAAGTTGCGGAGAGGATGGCGCCGAGAAAGGAAAAGGTGGAGCCGACGCTGAGGGATGGAATGGGGGTGGCCTCGCAATTCTTGACCCTGACCGTGGGGAGGTCTCGACGCGTAGCGTTGCTCGTTTATTCTTGTAGCTCCTTCGGCACATCCCAGGCTCTGGAAACCACACCACGCGGAATTGCTCACCTGGGCGCTCCTTTCTCCCCTCCCGTCCATCGCGAATACATTATTGGTCAGCTGCTGTGTCCGGTGCTGTGCTGGGCCCAGGTGACAAATTTCTCCATTTGACCTAGGCTCCATCTCTAGGTCCCGAGAAAAAGATAAATAAACAGAACATTTGAAGCCAGAGCCAGAAGATGTGTTTTCAAATCCTGGCCCCCCTATTTATAAATGAGAAGACTTTAGGGAAGTCACTTCTCCTCCCTGTGCTTGGCTTTCCTCGCCTAAAGCAGGGGTAATGACTGTCCTCACGTCTCGTGAGGCTGCTGTGAGGATGAGTGGACGCATGAATACAGATGCCCGGAGCAGCGACCAGCACACGGCTGAAACGAAGCCCGGCTGGAGGGAGCACAGCGGCTGCGAAATACAGCACGTGCCAAATGGGTGATTTGAAACGAAGTGCCTTGGCAACCCTAGGGAAGGTCTCTAGAAGACTGGATCATCTTGCAAGGTGGAGATGCCTTTACCAACCTGTCCCTGAGAAGGCAAGATCTGGAGACCTAGAGGGTGAGAAATAGGATACAACCCTGAAGCTGGAGGGTGCCCGGAGTTTCTCTAACAGCAGCCATTCAGGGCGTAGCCATCGCCATCATTTATTTAATATAGGTCTTTAAGTTAACTCACTTTAAAACTTAACATCTATTTATCTTTAAATAACACTCAGTATAACTTGCCTGCCATCCTTGGGGGTGTGTGGGTGGGTCAACCTCCTGACCGGCTGGGTGGCAATGAGAGTCCTGAAGTTCACCCAGCCCGGCTCGGACACCACCTCAGGATAGAAGGCACGCGTTAACACACATGGTCAAATTCTAACTATGAAAGTACACAGTGTCCATCTGAATGCCCCCTGAAGACCTGGCACGTACTGCCATCACAAAGGGAGAAACGTGATGCTAATCCAAATCTCTTTCTTTTGCTGAGGAAGAAACTGAATCTGGATACATAATTTCATGATGGGCCCCAATCTACATTCCAACACTTCTCAGACTGAGACACTTTCCCCTTTTCCCCAGGCCTACCCACATACAAACATGCTAATCTACCAAAAGTGCCCCAATTTCCAGCATTTACACATGGCTTCAATCTCAGTGCCTTCAGAGATGCCATTTTCTCTGCAAGAAAATATTTCCTCCCTTCCCTGCCTATGTAAATCCCCCCTCCTTCAAGACCATGTTCAATGGCCACCTGTTTTGTGAAAACATGCCTAATTCTTCTCTTGACATATAATGCACCTTTTTAGGTTTCCCTAATGACATATTTTTTACCTTTTTGTGGCACCTGCCAAATTTTTCCTAGTGTTGGTCTTGCATTTACCCTTTTCTCTCGTTGGATTATAGCTTCTTGAACTCAAGAATTGTGCATTATTTATCATTATATCCCAACTCCTAGCACAGTTTCTGGCAGGTAGTAAGTATCTATTAAGTATGTATGGGAGGAAAAGCAGTTTTAAATTGCTCTCACCTATTTCCCAATGCCTGACTTTGAGGCCTTGATACAAAATTCTAGTGTGTTTTCAAAAAGTAGCCCAGCCCAGCTCAACACTGTACTTGACTTTAAGAAGTGAGTTCATGAGTTAATCAAGCTTTCAGACACTGAATTAAGTGTTAAGTAAAACCAGAAACCTGGACATCAGCGGTGATCTTTTTATTTATTTCATGCATTTTTATAATTGCTAATTGAAGCATTTTATAACAGGGTTTTAAAATCCTTGTTATGTAATTCTAACACCTGTGTCATCTCAGTATTGGTCTCTGTTGTTTGTCTTTTCTCTTTCTGGTTCTTGGTTTAGGAGTGATTCTCAATTGAAACCTGGACATTTTGGTACTATGGGATGAGACTAGCTCTTACATGCATCTGTGTTAGTTTAGTGGGCTTCTTCTGACACTGCTCTGTGGGGAAGGAGGGGTGCCACCTTGCTATTACCAGGGCAGGGTGAAGAGCAGGTTTTCTACTTGGCATTAGGTGTCATACAGTAATTGGGACCACGAGGGTGCTTTGTCACTGCTCCCCAAGTGGCCTCCACTGACATCACTAGCATGTGTGGGGAGTGTTGGCTCAGCCCTGTTCCTGCTGGGTGCTGGAGAATGCCTTGACTTTCCACGGGTCCTCCTTTGACCTTCACTTGGAGGGGAGGGAAAGGACTGCCTCATTCTCCCTGGGTGAGGGCACAAACCTAAGCTTCCCTCTTGGTATTGTCTGCCTTGGGTAGGGCTGGCACCACAGATTTCTCTATGGAGTTTACCTAGCACAGAGTGATTACTTTCTAAAGTTTTATTTCTTGCTAGCTGTCCGTTTCCTGATCCGTTGGCTAGAGAGGGCAAACTTTTGAGGAGGCTTTTTGGGTACGAATTGGTGTTTACAGTTAACAGCTTCTCCAGCATCCAGTTTGGGATACACAAGGCAGAACAGAAACGTAGTGAACTTACTGCTGTGTTATTCCTCAGGCCGTGAGTTCCCTAACCAGTCTTCTTTTCTCTACCTTCAGAGTCTCCCTGTGTTTGTTTTATATACAATGTCCAGGTTTTTTAGCTCTACCTAGCGGGAAGAATAGAAGCAGAAGTCTGAGCATGATATTTTTAAAACGTAAATTAGATCAAACACTCCCTTGCTTGAAACCTGACAGTGGCTTCCAATCTATTGGTATTTGAGGGAATAAATACCAATAGACGGTTGTTAAACCATCAGTGGCTTGAAATCAGCCACAGTGAGGCTATTTACACCAGGGAGGCATACCTCTGATAATCCTTCTTCCCTGCCTGTGAGACATAAAAGGGATAGGATAGTTGGGACTCAGATAGATGTAGATCAAAATTTCACCTTTGCTTCCGATAAAGTGAAATGGGGTGTTCTAGTTTGCTAGCTGCCAGAATATACCAGAAACAGAATGGTTTTTAAAAGGGGGAATTTAATAAGTTGCTTATTTATAGTTCTAAGGCCGAGACTTCCAATTAAAACAAGTCTATAGAAATGTCCAATCAAAGGCATCCATCCAGGGAAAGATACCTTGGTTCAGGAAGGCATCATCAGCTAGCTACTCCTGGCTTCCTGTTTCATGAAGCTCCTCAGGAGACATTTTCCTTCTTCATCTCTAAGGATTGCTGGCTGGTGGACTCTGCTTCTCGTGGCTATGTCGTTCTGCTCTGCTCTCCCTGAATCTCCTTCATTCTCCAAAATGTTTCCTCCTTTATAGGACTCCAGAAACTTATCAAGACCCACTCAAATGGGTGGAGACATGTCATCACCCAATCCATTTTAACAACCACTCTTGATCAAATCACATCTCCAGGGAGATGATCTGATTACAGTTTCAAACATACAGTGCTGAGTAGGGATTAGAAGAAATGGCTGCCTTTACAAAATGGGATTAGGATGAAAACATGTCTTTTCTAGGGTCCATACATCATTTCAAACCAGCACATGGGGGTATGTGGCTTAGGCATGTAAACAAATGGGTTTACTGAGGGTTTCTTCTCCTCTGTTACCCATCAGGGCCTTGGGACAGTGCACTTCAGGAACATTATAGCCTGTGGAGTCAATATCCCCGTTCATAGTTGTCTTCCTCACTGGATCCAAAGTAGAGAGAGAAGAAACCAACACCCCTAAGGAAATTTATCCAGCCAGGAAAAGTGGCCTAAGGTCTGCCTCCCCTCCAGGCGGAAGGACAAGGGGTGGGCTTGGAGCCCAGGGCTGTTACGCTAGTGGAGTAACGAGCCTGTTACTTCAGTGCAGACTCCTCCACGTGGAAACGCGAATCCAGAAGAAAAGAGGGTCTCTCATCCCCTACAGGGCATGGCAACCTGAATGTAACTTAAAATTTCCCATTTTGGAGAGTGACATAAAAGATGGTGGAGGGAGAACCTCCAGGGTACTATTTCCCCACAGAGGTTTTAAATGACAAGCAAACTCTGGCAGAACCATCCTTTTCAGAGTCCAGGAAAACAGTCAAAGGGTTTCAGTAATGGAGTGAGCACCCAGTCAAAGAAAAGGCAACTTAAAAACAGTAGGAAACCTGAAAAAGAGAAGCTAAGCCTACTGATAATTAGGCCTAAGAGTCACCCCAGAGAACCTCTTTTGTGGCTCAGATGTGGTGTCTCTCTCTAAGCCAACTCAGCAGGTGAACTCACTGCCCTCCCCCTACGTAGGACATGACTCCCAGGAGTGTAAATCTCTCTGCCTGAGTCCCAGGCAGGACCCAACATTGACCAAAGGGGGAAGAGAGGAATGAGACAAAATAAAGTCTCAGTGGCTGAGAGGTTTCAAACAGTGTCAAGATGGTATCCTGAAGATTATTCTTATGCATTATTTACATATCCCTTTTAAGTTTTATGGTGTATTGGAGTGGCTAGAGGGAAGTACCTGAAAGCGTTGAACTGTGTTCCAATAGCCTTGATTCTTGAAGAAGACTGTCTAACGATATAGCTTTTACAATGTGACCATGTGATTGTGAAAACCTTGTGTATGGACAACCAAGTATGGACAGATGAGTTAAAAAAAAAAAAAGATAAAAGTAAATAAATAATGGGGAGAGATTAAGGGTAAAAACTGGGTAGATTGAAATACTGTGGGTTAATGAGAGGAGGGGTAAGGGGTATGGGATGTATGAGTTCCTTTTCTCTTTGTATTTATTTTTCTGGAGTGATGTAAATGTTGTAAAAATGATCATTGTGAAGAATACAGAACTATGTGATGATTTTGTGAGCCATTGATTGTATAATATGGTTGGGCTGTACATGTGTGGATATTTCGCAATAAAAATATTAAAGAAAAAAACAGTAGGAAAGCATCCTGGGGCCGTTGCGGGCTCTTCCCACGCACAATCCCAGCTCAGTGCAGAGAAAGCGGCACCCTCAGTGTGGGTCCCTGACTCTGGTCCTGGAGGGAGCAGAGTAGCCTTTACACATCACTAGAGCCATGCATGTGCATATGAATCTGTCTGGTGGCAGGCTGGAACTGATCCCGGATGCCTATTGAGGGTTCATTCGCAGAACTTGCTAAATATGCAGGGCAGCTAGTGCAGTGTGAAAAAGCCATCAGATCACAGCTGCCTGGGACAGAGGATTATCAGCTTTAACACATGCACTATAGCACGCGGGATTGGGAGGAACCACCTTCTCAGGAGAAGAAGAGGTATTCGAATCCATGTAAGTGGGGGATTTCCTGAGAACATGCCCTGGACAAGAAGCATGATCAGGAAAGACTAGGAGGACCCTGTGTTTGTGTCTCAGGCTATTCAGACCTTGATCACGAAGCTAAACCCTGAAGGACAACACTCATACTGGCCAGTTTGCAAAGACTGGGAAGGTCTTCACTTTTCTTTTCTTCTCTTTCCTTTCTTTTTCTTTTGTTGGCTCCTGTAATTCAAGGAAATCTCTTTCATAAACCTTGCTAGATGCAAGCTTAAGGAACAAACACCTCAGTGACTAAATCCCAGAGGTAACACATTAAAATACCAAAATGTCCAAGGTGCAATCAAAGATTCCAAGGCAGGCAAAGAAACTGTCAATGAAGAAGACTAGATTTTGAATAAACCAGACAAGAACTTAAATTATTCTAAATATGCTCAGAGAGCTAAAGGGAAAAATGGACAAAGAACAAAAACAATTCAGGAAAATGTTAGAGGAATAAAAAGAGAATTTCAATTAAGAAATAGAAACCATAAAAAGGAGCCAAACAGAAATATCAGAGCTTAAGACCACAGTAATTGAAATTAAAAAAATTTCCTAAAGTGGTTTGTGCCTGTTTGAATCTGTTATGTACCCCAGAAAAGCCTTGATTCTTTAATCCTCATTCAATATTGTGGGGTGGGATCTTTTTTATTTCCATGGAGATGTGACCCACCCAGTTGTGTGTGGTAACTTTTGATTAGGTAGTTGGCATGGAGATGTATCTCTAACATTTCAAGGTGGGATTGCTTACCTGCGTCCTTTAAGAGGGAAACATTTTGGAAAAAGCTTAAGAGCCAAGAGAGCGCATACAGCTAGAGACCTTTGGAGATGCAGTAGGAGAACATGCCCAGGGAAGCCTTATGAAATGAAAAACTAGGAGAGAAAGCTAGCACACATCGTCATGTGCCTTTCCAGCTGACAAAGGTGCTTTGAACCCATTGACCTTTCTTGAATCAAAGTGTCTTTCCCTGGATGCCTTAATCTGGACATTTTCACAGCGTTAGAACTGTAAACTTGCAATTTAATAAATTCTCCTTTTTAAAAGCCATCCTGTTTTTGGAATATTGCATTATGGCAGCTTACAAACTGAAATACATTTTGGTACTGGAGAAGTGGGGTGGTGCTGCAGATTGGAAATACCAAACCTGTTGCAATAGCTTTTTAAATGGATAAGGGGAAGATTCCGAAAGAGTTGTGAGGAGCTTGATAGAGAAGGCCTAGAATGCTTTGAAGAGATTGTTGGTTGAAATGTGGACTCTAAAGATACCTCTGATAAGGCCTTAGACAGAAATGATGCACGTGTTATTGCAAACTAGAGGGAATGGTTTGAAAGGATTATGTGTTCTAGAAAAGCCATGTTTTAATCTTGTGGAGGCAGCTGTTTCTTTTAATCCCTATTCATTACTGTAAATTGGAAGCTTGATTAGATTATCTCCACGGAGATGTAAAGAATCCAATTGTGGGTGTTAACCTTTGATTAGTGGGAGATGTGACTCCACCCATTCCAGGTGGATCTTTATTAGTTTACTGGAATCCTTTAAAAGAGGAAGCATTTTGGAGAAAGCTACAGAGCCAGGAGAACCACAAAAGCCCACACAGCCAGAGACCTTTGAAGATGAAGAAGGAAAATGTCCCTGAAAAGGAAGCTAGCAGATGTTGCCATGTTTGCCTTGTGTCTTTCCAGTTGAGAGAGAGTCCCTGAATGTCATCAGTCTTCTTGAACCAAGCTTTCTTTCCCTGGATGCCTTAGATTGGACATTTCTATATCCTTGCTTTAATTTGGACATTCTTAGAACAGTACATTTGCAACTTAGTAAATTCCCCCTTATAAAAGCCATTCCATTTCTGGTACATCGCATTCTGGCAGCTAGCAAACTAGAACAGAAGGCAACCCTTGTTTTAAAATGGCAAATAATCTGGCAAAATTGACTATTGGTTTTGAATAGAAGGCAAATCTTAAAAGCCATGAAATTGGACATTTAGCAGAAGAGATTTCTGAATAAATATGGAAACTGCAGCCTGGTTTCTCCTTGCAGCTTTTAGTGAAATGTGACAGGAAAGATGTAAGCTGAGAACTGAACTTTTGGGTCCAAAGAAACCAGAAACTGATGGTCTGGAAAATTCTAGGCTTCTAGGAAGGGAGACCCCAGAGAATAGTGCCCCACATGGGGATGTAACCAAACATGGAAAGAGTCAGTCGTTTCAGAAAAAGTCTGAATTGGAGATGGATTATCCAGGAAGGAATTGTGGAAAGTCCTTTTGTCTGATGGGCATGATCCCAACGTATTGCATAAAAAACCGAAAAGAGTATTATGGGATCTGTATGAATGGAACCACTGTCAGTCTGTATTAAAAGGGACAGAAAAGGAACAAATTGGAGAAAAAAAAATCACTTCAGAGGCAGAACCATGGAAGCTAAGGTCTGAAGCCAATAAACCTGGGGCCAAGATAGTGGTTCCACACAAGTACTTGGAGAGGGTAAGTTTGCCCTGAAGGGCAGAGGGTGGTCCTTCCATCTCATTGCTCAGGAAGAGTTGTGCCACCTCAGGCCTTGGAGAAGATGGAGACATTCCTTGGGGATTGGGGAGAGCCTGGCTATCACCTCATTGTTCTGGAGGGGTTGAGCCTGTGCCCCAGAGATGGCAGAAAGCCCAGGTGCTGCCACAATGCTTGGAGAGGATGGATCTGAGAAAAAGGTGGTCTCCCCTGTGCCCCCAAAGTCATATTTGGAGAGAGTCAGGCCACTGCATAAGCCCTTGGAAAGGGTGGGGCTGCCACTTTCTAAAGCTCCAAGGATAAATGATTCTCAGACTTTGAAATCTAATGGAGTTTGCCCTGCAAGTATTTGGAACTTTTTGGGTCTGGTGAGCCCTGTTTCTCCATATGGAAATGGGAATATATATCCTATGTCTTTCCTTTGTATATTGGCAGCAGATAACTTGTGACTTTTACAGGTCCAGAGCTGGAGGAGAATTTTTCCTTAGGACAGATTATGCCTTTAGCTGATTTTAATGTGATTTGGTACTGTTTCTGACTTTGTATTGCATTGTTACTGAAATGGTTTAAACCTCTGTGATATTGTGATGGAATGAATGTATTTTACATTTGGAAAGAACATGTCTTTTTGGGGTCCAGAGGGTGGAATTTTCTGCTTTGAACCTGATTAAAGAAAAGCCATGTTTCTTTAATCCTTGTTCAATATTGCTGGGTAAATAAGTACATGGAATCTTGAATAGGGTGTGAGATCTTGTTGGTTTGTACAGGTTAGTCTGATGCCCCAATATATCCTAGAGTAATTTAGGCAGAGGATAAAAAAGTATTTGCAAAGAACTCTTGGGGGACTGAAGAGAAAGGAGGAAATATTAAAATTCCCCATTTGGGGTATTCCTGATATTCTTGCAAGCAGTGAGGACAACCAATTCAATATGCTGAGCTCTCAATCTTGGGGTTTGCCCCTATGAAACCCATTCCTGGTATATAGAAGCTAAGCCTGCTTATAATTATACCTAAGAGTCACTTCCACCCCTCCAAGAACCTCCTTTGTTGCTCAGATGTGGCTTCTCTCTCTAAGCCAACTCGGCAAGTGAGCTCACTGCCCTCCCTCCTACATAGAACATGACTCCCAGAGATGCAAATCTCCCTGCCAATGTGGGACAGGACTCACAGGGATGAGCTGGGGCCCAGTATCATGGAACTGAAAAAGTCTTCTAGACCAAAAAGGGGAAGAGAGAAATGAGACAAAATAAAATTTCAGTGGCTGAGAGATTTCAAACAGAGTTGGCAGGTTATCCTGGAGGTTATTCTTATGCATT
>PVIY010009133.1:0-73810 GCA_004026745.1 Myrmecophaga tridactyla | reverse complement strand
CTTGTGTCTGATGCTCCTTTTATCTACCATATCAACAGACGAATAGAACATATGGAATAAAAATAAATAATAGGGGGAACAAATGTTAAAATAAATTTAGTTTGAAATGCTAGTGATAAATGAAAGCGAGGGGTAAGGGGTATGGTATGTATAATCTTTTTTTTTTTCTGTTCTCGTTTTATTTCTTTTTCTGTTGTCTTTTTATTTTTTTCTGAATTGATGCAAATGTTCTAAGAAATGATGAATATGCAACTATGTGATGATATTGAGAACTACTGATTATATATGTAGAACGGAATGATATGTTAATGTTTTTGTTTGTTCTTAATTTTTTAAATTAATAAATAAAAACTGGGTTATACTATTCATGCTGTTCTGCAACTTGTTTTTATATGTAACAGTATATCTTGATTATGTTTCTTTAAAGCTAATGAAACACCACAAATTTATGGCAATCATTCACGTATCTCAGACATCTATGACAGT
Source organism: Myrmecophaga tridactyla (assembly GCA_004026745.1). Lineage (NCBI taxonomy): Eukaryota > Metazoa > Chordata > Mammalia > Pilosa > Myrmecophagidae > Myrmecophaga > Myrmecophaga tridactyla. The sequence goes on along the minus strand of PVIY010009133.1, from coordinate 73,324 downwards.
ACATGTAAGAAATGCTTATGAATGACTGCATAGCATTGGTTAGGTCTTTGGATAGCATTTTGAGTGTATTCCCCTTTTGGAGGCTGGCAGAACCCCTGGGAGGTAGGAAGGCTTGGTTCTACTATTCCCATTTCACAGAGCAAGGATAAAGTGAGCTGAGGCTAGAACCCAGCACCTCTGCCCAGACTTGAGTCCAAAACTCTTTCTGCCATCTTGTGCTGCCTCTTTATAAGCTTGAGAGTCATGTGAGGGGTTGGATTATGTGATGGGACTAAAGTTCATATCAGTTGGCGATTATTGGTTTTTTCTTTCTTACAGACAGAACTTCCTACTCCTTTCAGGAAGTGAAAGAGGAGTAAAAAAGGATAAATTCTCTACCTTTGAGGAGTTTAGTATCAACAACTTATAATAAATAAGTATGAAAATAAGTTCTACAACACTTGCTACACAAAAGGTGAGCACTAATGTGTAACCAAAGAAAGTGAGGGCAGGCCACAGTGGCTCAGGGGCAGAGTTCTCACCTGATATGCCCGAGACCTGGGTTCGATTCCTGGTGCCTGCCCATGCAATTTAAAAAAAAAAAAAGGAAATGAGAACTGAGAGAATTGTTGTATTCATTCATCCAACATTTATGAACACCTCCTCTCTGCCTGGCCCTGTGCCCTACAGGAGGTAAGTTTATAATGTCTGTAACACACGATCAGTACCTGCAATAATAGTACGATTTCAATGCTAAGACTCTTTGGTGATGTCATTGTTTCTGGTTTGTTGTTTGTTTGTTTTTTATTGACATGTCTTTGCACAAATACAGTCCATACATGGTGTACAATCAATGGCTTACAACATCATCTTTTTGTTTTGCTTTGTTTTCTTTTTCATAGCTGGTCTTTCCTACTAGTTTCTTAGGAAGAAAAAGATTTTGACAATGATGGAGAAAGACGATGATGGAGGAGGACAAGCCGTCCAATAGAGTTCATGGGGGGAAAGAGGGCTTGGAGGATGTTCTAGTTTGCTAGCTGCTGGAATGCAATATACCAGAAACGGAATGGCTTTTAAAAGGGAAAATTTAATGAGTTGCTAATTTACAGTTCTAAGGCCGAGAAAATGTCCCAATTACAACAAGTCTATAGAAATGTCCAATCAAAGGCATCCAGGGAAAGATACCTTGGTTCAAGAAGGCCGATGAAGTTCAGGGTTTCTCTCTCATCTGGAAAGGCACATGGCGAGCACGGTCAGGGCTTCTCTCTCAGCTTGAAGGGCACATGGCGAAGACGGTGTCATCTGCTAGCTTACTCTCCTGGCTTCCTGTTTCGTGAAGCTCCCCGGGAGGCATTTTCCTTCTTCATCTCCAAAGGTCGCTGGCTGGTGGACTCTGCTTCTCGTGGCTATGTTATTCTGCTCTCTCTCTCTCTGAAATCTCTCATTCTCCAAAATGTTTCCTCTTTTATAGGACTTCAGAAACTAATCAAGACCCACTCAAATGGGTGGAGACATGTCATCACCTAATCCAGCTTAACAACCACTCTTGACTAAATGACATCAACCAAGGAGATGATCTCATTACAGCTTCAAATATACAGTATTGAGTAGGGATTATTCTACTTTTATGAAATGGGATTTATATTAAAACATGGCTTTTCTTAGGGGGCATACTTCTGTTCAAACCAGCACAGAGGACCACAGTTTTGAGCAGAATACTTTGGTACAGAAAGGAAAGAAAAACAGAGCCAGCTGAATCTGTATTTTGGGGAAGTGGTTACTACTTACCAAACATAAGCCACTAGGGGCTCTGAAAGATGCCACTGAATGACTTTTCGTAGTTCTTCCTGTCACACACTCCCCGGCCCCAACAAAGAGCGCTAGAACTCTGTCTTCCCCACATAACTGATGACGCCAGCAAGGCTGGAAGGCAAACAGAGAACTACAGGTTGACATGATACTCATTTCAGTGTTCCCAAAAAATATATATATATTTTAAGGATTCCATGAAAGGCTACGTACGTCCTTTTTTCCCCTAGTAAACCCAAATTACGTTGAGTTCCAAATAAATTCCTTTTGTGGTCTTGCCTAGTTCTCTTGAAATTTAAACTGGGGGGAGGCAGGAAGCTGATTTCCTGATAGAAACTAAGTGACAGGTAGCTGAAGAATTCGGCCTTGACTTGGGGAAAGCCGGATCACCCTCGCTGGGGCAGCTGGACACCCCGGCTAGTGTCACGTGAGGACCGGGTGAGGCGGGTAAACTACAACTCCCAGCGCGCCGCGCGGCCCTCCGGCGTTACGCAGCTCTCGCTGATTGGCCGCGGACGATATTTGAAAGGAGGGGCTGGCGCGGAAAAGCGAAGGTTACTTTGGGGTCCTTGCGGAGTGTTCAGTCCGGCTGGTAAGTTTCCGACCTGCGAAGAAGGTCGACCTCTGGGGCTGAGAGGCGTGTGGGCGCGCCGAGGTGAGTGTGGTTCCCAGTACGCTGACTTGGAGGAGAGGCGGGAGCACCTTTATGGGCGAGGGTCGGAAGACCTCGGCACGTCCCGGTGGGCGCTGCAAAGCTCTAAGGAAGTCTGCTGTGGGGGGCGTTGTGGTAGTGAGGGCTGGGATCAGCCGGAAGGAAAGAAAAGCGGAAGCGTTGTTTACAGCGAGTGCCCGGCGTCCTGGCAGATGTTTTTTCCGCATAGGATTATTTACCCCTTCTTGGCATGGCCTTTAAACCTTTCTCCCATCCTCCATTTAGCTCCTTACTAATCGTCTGCCCCTTCTCTAATCCGTTTCCTTTTCCCCAGCTCTGGCACAATGAGGAACTTCAAAGGAGTCAACTTTGGTACTCTGCTGAGCAGTCAGAAGGAGGCTGAAGAGTTGCTGCCTGAGTTGAAGGTGAGAGAGCTATCTGGCTCGGGATGCTCTTGGCTCTCCGAGCTGAGGCGGGTTGAGGGTACTTTCTGCAGAGGAGTGGAAAGGAGGGCCTAAGACTGTGGCTTCTAAGATGGTGAGAGGAATTTAGAGCTGAGGTTACTTGGAGCTGTGATCTAAACAAACTTGTCCATGATTTATTGTTTAGGGTCTTTTAGAAAGAGGCAGACAAGTAGGGGAACTTCTCCTGAGCAATCCTGTTTCTAGTTCCTTTACCTGCTTCCTTCTCCAGATAGCTGGATTCACACCTTCCTCTCTTCCTAGGAGTTCCTGACCAAGCCTCCAGGTGGTCCCCCTAGCTGCCGATCTGATGCAGAGAGGAGACAAGCCTGTGATGCCATCCTGAGGGCTTGCAATCAGCAGCTCACTGGCAAGCTGGCTTCCCCTGGGCACCTGGGGATCCTTCTGGAGCTGGCCAAGCTGGCCTGTGATGGCTACTTGGTGTACACCCCACAGCGGCCTCCCCTCTACCTGGAACGAATTCTCTTCATCTTTTTGCGGAATATTGCTACCCAGGGCAGCCCAGAGGCCACGCTCTGCCTTGCCCAGCCCCTTCATGTCTGCCTGGTGCAGTGCTCTCGCCAAGCTGCTCCCCAGGACTATGAGGCTGTGGCTCGGGGCAGCTTTTCTCTACTTTGGAAGGGGGCAGAAACCCTGGTGGAGCGGCGAGCTGCATTCTCTGCTAGGCTGAAGGCCTTGAGTTTCCTAGTACTCTTGGAGGATGAAAGTACCCCTTGCGAGGTGCCCCACTTTGCTTCTCCAACAGCCTGTCGAGTCGTAGTTGCTCATCAGCTGTTTGATACCAGTGGGCATAGTCTGAGTGAAGCAGATGCTGATTTCCTAAATGACCAGCTCTCCAGCCATGTGATCAGAGCTTTAGTGGGTGAGGGAGGGGGCTGTCCGGATCCTCTTTCACCTCCGAGGGCCCTCTGTCTCTTGGAGCTCACCCTGGAACACTGCCGTCGTCTCTGCTGGAGTAGCCACCAAGCCAAGGCCACCAAAGCAGTGGAAAAAGCCCATGGTTACCTAAAGAATACAGCTCTGGCCCCTAGCCTTCAGCTGTGCCGGCTGGGGGTCGAGCTGTTGCAGATTGGGGAAGGAGATTCCCAGGCAGTGGCCAACCTTCTGGTCAAGGCATCAGCTGTCCTGAATGCCAGTATGGAGGCAGCATCACCCCCACTGCGTGCATTGTGTGACAGCTGCCAGTTCGTCCTCTCAGGCCTGGAGCGAGGCACCAAGAGGTGCCGAGGACCTGATGCTATTCTGGGCCTCTTTGCTTTTCTTGGCGGATACTACTCCCTCATCCAGCAGCTGCAAGATGGTGTGAGTTAAGGGCCTGGAGGTAGGGTGGGAATGTCGTTCTTTAGATTCACTACCAGCCTAGTTCTTTGGCAAGATCTGGAAGCCCTGGCTCTCTCCTTGGCTAGTTGCTCTACGGACCCTGCCTGGTTACTGAGCAAATGGCGTAGGCTATCGTGGGAGGGCATTGCCTCTCTCTTCTTTGGACTGTGTCAACTCTCCAGGATTCTGGACCAGTCTTCAGCCTGGAGCTCACTCTTTATGTTTGTCCTTCAAACCATCTTCCTTCTTCCTTTCTCAGATCTGTGGGGACACATCCAAGCAGCAACAGTCTTTGCTTCAGATGCGATTTCAGGGACTTCACCTCTACACTGTGGTGGTTTATGAGTTTGCCCAAGGCTGTCAGGTACCATCTGAGAATTGGAATCTGGACAGGGTTACAGGGTTCTGGAGCTGCTCAACTGCCCCATGTAGAGCTTTTGGGTTGCTTCACTTTGGAGGGGGTGGGACTGGGTAGAATGGAGGTCTGGACCTTTCATAACGCCTGTTACCCTCAAGCCCTTTCTGTCGCTTTAGGAAGCTGACTTGGCTGACCTGGCCCAGCTAGTGGAGAGTTGCAGATCTACTGTTGTCTGGATGCTGGAGGCCTCAGAGATCCTGTTAGGCCCGGAGTGGACAGAATACCTGGGGATGACTGGTTAGTGCCTTGGGGCCCAGGTACAGGATTCGGGGGTTTTGGGGAGGCGTCATCACTCAGGAGGCAGGCGAATAGCACTTGCTGGATAGGTCTGGTCATTGTGGTGGCTCCTTAATGTTTAAGGAGGCAGTGGAAGAGGAGTTTGTAAATATCAGTTATGCTCTATTTAATATTAGTAGAGAAGTGATGAGGCTATCTTATAACAGCAGACACTTATTTCTTTCTCATTGACTGAAATCTGTGTGGTGTTTGTTTCATGAAAATGTTTGTATCTGATAATGCGACTTTATGGCCTTTTTATAGTTCAATTTTAAAGAACATTTGTAACTCAAAGTTTTTAAAACCAGGTAAATCATTCCCATGGTTCAAAATTCAAATTGTTTTAAAAGGGCATATGGGGAAAAGTCTCTCTCCTTGGCCACCCGGGTTCTCCAGAGGCAATTAACATGATCAATTTCTTATGTAACCTCTTGGAGATATTCTCTACATATACATAAACCAACATGCATATATACTTGTTTCCCATCTTTTTATTTTTATTGAAATATATATATGGAAAAATGCATAGGTTATACATTTATAACTTGGTGGATTTTCACAAACTAAACATACCTATAACTAACATCTAGATCACACAACAGGGCATGACTTGAACGCCAGAAAACCCCTTTGTATCCCCTTTCAGTTACCCCTCCCCCAACAGTAACTGCTGTCCTAGCAGCACATATTAGTTTTGCCTATATTTGTACTTTTTAATAAATTTCCTCCCCTGTTTTACAAAAAAGCATGACCCTTCCATTTAAATCATATCCCAGTGAATTCAGCCACTGGAAGGTTCTGGAGAAATTTTCACTTTCTTAGTGGTTGAACCAAGCCACAGAGGTGAAAATATCAGGAGTCAATCCACAGAAGTTTGTAAACTGACTATTTTCCTCCACCTGTATATGTTGAGAAGCTACATAAATGAGTTTTTGGAATTTAGGGAAGTTTCATTCAATCAAGTATTTTTTGAGTACCTACTATGTGCCAAACACTACTATGAATACTTGGGATGTGTCAGAGAGTGAAGAAAATAAAAATTCCAGCCCTTGTGGAGCCAAATTCCAGATGGGGGAGAAAGAGACCAAACAACAGACATCATACATAAGTGAATTATTAACATTTTAGAATGTGATAAGAAATATGGAAGAAAAGAAAAAGCAGAATAATAAAGAAGATTAGGAGTTCAGGGTGGGGGAAGGAGACAGGTTACCATTTTAAGTAGGGTGGTCAGGCTAGGCCTTACTGAGATGGTGATGTGAGCAGAGCCTCAGAGGACCTGAGGGAGTTAGTCACGTCAGTACCATGGCAGAGGCATCAGAGCATCCCTGGCAGAGGAAACAGCCAGTGCCAAGGCCCCAAGGCAGGAGTGTGTCTGGTATGTTCAAGGAATTGCAAGGAGGTCTGTATAGTTTCAGTGGAAAGAGAAGGGAGAAGGAGGAAGGACAGGCCAAAGTATTTCCCCTAAAATGCTGACCGCTGGAGCAAGATGAATGTAGAGACTGACCTGTGAGGTGAGGTAAGGCCATATGCAGGATTGAGAACTTGGACCATGAAAGGCAAGCACAGAGGGGCCACGTGGTATGGGGTTGCCTTACCAGAGTAGAGGGCATAGGCTGACTCAGAGTAGGAAGGGGAGGGCTACCTTTTCCTCATTCTTTAGAGGTAGGGGTTCCTCTCTGGTCTGGAAGCTGCTGAGCTGATCACAGGTTGAACCTCCCTAGTACTGCCTCTCTGACAGGAGAGGCCAGTGAGACACATTTCTACAGTCAGTTATCCTTTCTGTCCTGCAGCTTCTTACACCAGTAACTTGGCCTACAGCTTCTATAGTCACAAGCTCTACGCTGAGGCCTGTTCCATCTCTGAGCCCCTCTGTCAGCATCTGGGCTTGGTGAAGCCAGGCACCTATCCTCAGGTGCCTCCTGAGAAGGTATGAGGGAATGGAAAGGGCAGAAGGGAGGTTATGGGGATGGGAGTGGGGGGTTGAGTAGCTTGAAATGCCTGGCCAGAATCCTGGCCTTGGAGTAGGGTGTTAGGGACTGCATGATGGCACCAGTACCTGGTTGCAGTGTTTCCCAGTCTTCACCTGCTGCACTGTTAATTACTTAATATTTTTCTTTAAGTTGACTCTTTATATTTAGCGTTTTCCTAAGTCAGTGGTTTTCAACCTGGCTGCGCATTAGAATAACCTGAGTAGACTTAAAAAAATTACCAATCCCTGCCCTAAAACCATGGCATCGGAGTCCAGGCATCTGGAGTTTTGAAAAGTTCCCCGGATGGCCCTTTGGGCAACCAGAGTGAGAAATATTTTCGTCAGCAAGAATACCTTGAAATCATAGGTTGACTGGATTGGTAGGCAGGATGGATTATAGAGGGCCTTGGGTTTCATCTTGAGTAAGTAATTAGAGGCAAGACATTAGATTGGCATTTCGGATTTCCCAGACATTACTGTGGAGAACCGATTGCAAGGGACAAGACTGGCAGCAGGATAACCAGGCTGTGATAGTAGCCGAGTCAGAAGAAGGTGGGTTTCTGAACTGAAGCAGCTATCCAGGGGATGGGAAGACATGGATAGTTGTAAGAAGTTAAGGATTAACCTGGTAAGGACTGTCTGTGAGGGAGGGAGAAAGAAGAGTCAACGATGGCTCTGCATTTCTGACTCAGGAGAGGTCAGTGCCTTTTGCTAAGAGAAGAATTGTGGGGAGAAGGAACAGATCTTCAGGGGTATGAATGAGGAATTTGGGAGTGGGGTGGATTGAAGTCGCTGAGGTTGAGAATACTCAAGGTATTTAATTCTTAGTGAGGTGTCTCCTGCAGGAGGACCAGATTGCCCCCCTCCCACTGGATGTATGTGTGAGCCTGTGCATGCACATGCCTGAACTTGCGCACGGATACGTACTTGTTGGTCCCTATCTTGAACTAGATCTGTTCTTTTTCTGGGCAGCTGCACAGGTGCTTCCGACTACATGTGGAGAGTTTGAAGAAACTGGGTCAGCAGGCCCAGGGCTGCAAGATGGTGACTTTGTGGCTAGCAGCTCTGCAGCCTTGTGGGCCTGAATACATGGCTGAGCCAGTCAGCTTCTGGGTTCGGGTCAAGATGGATGCTGCCAGGGCCGGAGACAAGGAGCTACAGCTGAAGTGAGTTGGTGGGGAGGTGGGGAACAAAAACCTGGTTTTTGTTCTCATTGTCGTGTCCTTCCAACCTTCTGTCTGCAAAAGGCACTGATTGCTTCATCCACCAGTTATTCATCCACCTACTATATATCAGCTACTGTGCTAGGTATTGGGTGTATAGTGTGAATCAGGCAATGCTCTTACTTTTCATGAAATTTATAGTTTACTTGGGAAGACATAAGAAATAAGTCTGTTCCATATATGTTGTTTGTTTGTTTGTTTGTTTTTGCATGGGCAGGCACCAGGAATCAATCCGGGTCTCCAGCTTGGCAGGCGAGAACTCTGCCTGCTGAGCCATTGTGGCCCGCCCTCCATATATGTCTTGTGAAGACAATTAAACAGGGTGATTTGCTAAAAGGGAGCCAATTTAGATGGATTCTTTAGGAAAGCCCTTTTTGAAGAAATATAATGTGACATTTGGAGGAATCCAGCATTTTAATATCTCAGGGAAGGAAATTGCAGGTAGAGAGGGACTAGTGAATATAAAGGGAAGAAGCTTCATGTATTTGAGAGAGCTGGCAGGGATCGAGGGATACAGGTGAAATCGGGTGGAAGGTGAAGAGTGGTATGAAATGAGGTTGTCAAGGTAGGTAGAGGCTGGATCACAAAGGGCTTGATAGGGAAGGAGTTTGGATACATTCCTCATGGCAGCCCAGTGTAGTGTATTGAACAGAGGAACAGTGTGGTCTGATTTAGACTTCTAAAGCCATGGCTGGAAACTTACTGAGCTCTCAGCAAGCCAAGGTTGGGGACAGAGACTGGGTGCTTCATGGGCTTCACCCTGGTGCTGAGCCTCCCCTTTCTCAGGACTCTGCGAGACAGCCTGAATGGCTGGGACCTGGAGACCCTGACCCTCCTGCTCAGGGAGGAACTGCAGGCCTACAAAGCAGTGCGGGCTGACACTGGGCAGGAACGGTTCAACGTCATCTGTGACCTGCTGGAGTTGAACCCCGAGGACACAGCTGCCGGGGCATGGGCCCGAGCCACACACCTGGTGGAACTGGCTCAGGTCCTCTGCTACCACGACTTTGCCCAGCAGACTGATTGGTAGGAGGAATAGCTGGGGAGGCACTCTTGCTCTTTGCCCTAGATCTTCTTCCCCTTTCTATAGCCTGTTTCCCCTCTCTACATCCCTGAGAACCCTCTTCAGTTTGTGTTTATGGGAGCTAATTCAAAGGATGAGACAGGTATTTGTAGTGGGCACCAGCTGAAGTGCATCCTCTCCCCACAGCTCTGCCCTGGACGCTATCCGGGAAGCCCTGCAGCTTCTGCAATCTGTGAGGCCTAAGGCTCAGGATGAGGATCGGCTTCAGGATGACAAAGCGCAGGCCCTGTTATGGCTCTACATCTGTACCCTGGAGGCCAAAATGCAAGAAGTGAGTGTGGCTGCTATGGGGCTCAGTAGAACTGGACGTAGGATTATTTATTTGAGTCCCCAGTGAGCTGATACCAACCCTGTTTCTTACCCTGTCCTTTTTCCCATCTAGGGTATTGAGCGGGACCAGAGAGCCCAGGCCCCTAATAATCTGGAAGAATTTGAAGTTAACGACCTGAACTATGAAGATAAGCTCCAGGAAGATCGTTTCCTGTATAGTAACATTGCCTTCAACCTGGCTGCAGATGCTGGTGAGGGCAGTGAGGATGAAGTCTGGTGGAATGGGGTCCCTGCCACGGCTTCCTAAGAGCAGACTAGGGCCTTGTTGGAGTAAGGGAGAAAGGGCAGAGGATGTTATGGAGAAGGCTGGAATGGCCCATGCTGAGGAAGAGGCTGTCTTTTCTCACTTACAGCTCAGTCCAAATGTCTGGACCAAGCCCTGGCCCTGTGGAAGGAAGTACTTACAAAGGGGCAGGCCCCAGCTGTGCGGTGTCTCCAGCAGACAGCGGCCTCGCTGCAGATCCTAGCAGCCCTCTATCAGTTGGTGGCAAAGGTAATGGGGCAGGGCATTAGGTGCCAACAAAGGCCAGACCAGAAACTGAGCTCCTTCACCTCATTTGGTCTGTGAACCTGCTGAGGAGCCAGAAAACTCAGCAATGAAGAACAGTCTGTAGTCAGTCTACCTGAGTTGAAGTCCAGGCTCTCATCATTTAGTATCTGACCTTAGGCAAGTTACTTAACATTCTAAGTAGAGGTTTCCTCATCTCTAAAATGGGAATAATAATCCCTACCTTGTAGGGTTGTTGGTATCATTTGATGAGATAATGCGTGGAAGATGTTTTGCATAAATGGAGTACTCAAATATTGCCCATAATTATTATTCATTATTAGATCATTTGAGGCCAATTACTCAGGAAAATAAATAGATATCTAAATGTACAATTTTATATTTTTACATGTAGTTTTCAGGGGGGTTCAAACACTGAAGCTCTTCCCTAGACCTCACATTAGGACCTCTGAAAAACGACATTGCACACAGAGGGCCACTAGGCCATATTTCTAACATGAGGAGCCTAGTAAGCTGCCTCAGCTGTAGATTTGAGACTTGGCTCTAGCACAGATCTGTTCTGTGAAGTTGGACAAGCACTATGTGAGTTTTAGTGTTTGTATCTATAAAAATGGGACTAAAGATTCTGTGAGGATTAAATGAGTTGATGCATATAAGTCTTGGCGCACTTGGCATGGAGTAAGCACTCAGTAAATCCTGGCTATTGATAATGATTGGCATCTAGGTTTTGAAACAGAAGAAGGCAGGATGGTCTGCAGGTTCCCTTGCTGCTTTGGTCTTGGGCTCCTTGAGGATGGTTGATGATTTCTGTGTCTGTATAGCCACATTCTGTCTACACCCTGAGGTCAAAACACAATCCCAGAGAACTAGGGAGGAGAGGGGAGAAATAGAAGCATGAGCAGGAGTTGAGTAAACTTGCTTCTCTGGATTGACCAGCCCCTGCAGGCACTGGAGGTCTTCTTGCTTCTACGGATTGTCTACAAGAGACTGGAAGACCATGCGAAGGCAGCTGGTTCTTCCTGCCACATCACCCGGCTACTTCTAACACTTGGCTGTCCCAGCTATGCCCAGGTTAGTGCCCAGCTAGCCTAGCCTGGGGGCTGATGGGGAAGAACTGGCCTTAGAGGCTCTTTTTTTTTTTTTTTTTTTATCTGAGAAGATAGGATACTGGAGGGGCAGTTTCTCTGCCTTCTTCCGATACGTGATTGGAGTATTTTAAAGTGTAGAGTGATTGGAAGGCAGCTGTAGGAAGAGGAGGCGTCTTTCTCTTTCTCATGCAAAGTCAGTCACAGCTCCAGGAATATGCCACAGGTCCTGTATTTCCCAGTCACTTCTGTTGCCCTAGCTGATACTTCATCACTCGCTTAGAACTACTACAGTGTTTTCCAAACTGGTCTCCTGCCCTCCAGTTTCTATCTTTTCCACTTCATCTTTTTTTTTTCCCAACAGTTTTATTCACACACCACACAATGCATCCAATGTTATAGTCATTGGCTTTTGGTATTATCACAGAGTTATGCATTCACTACCACAGTCAATTTGAGAACATTCTCATTGCCCCAGGGGAAAAAAAATCCCATATCCCTTATGCCCCCTATTATGGACACTTAGCTTTGGTATAGTACCTTTGTTATACTGGATGAAAGAATATTGCAGTGTTACTGTTAACTATAGTCCTTAGTTTGCATTAATTGTATTTTCCCCGTATACCACCCTATTACTAATGCCTTGTAATAGTGACATACATTTGTTCTAGTTCATATAAGAACTTTCTTATATTTGTAGACTCAACCATAGTCATCATCCACCACAGGTTTCGCTGTGTTCTACAGTCCCATGTTTTATTCTCAAGCTTTCCTTCTAGTGACATACATGACCCTAACCTTCTACTTTCAGCCATACTCACACTCAGCACTGTTAGTTACACTTACAATATTTTTACAATCACCTATATCTATTTCCAAATAGTTACAATCAACCTTATTAAAAATTTTGTACACCTTAAGCATTGTCTGCCCATCCCTTACCCTCTTTCTATTTCCTGGTAAACTATAACTCCCAGAGTGTGCTCATTATACTTAGTTCATATTCATGAGACCATTCAATATTTCTCCCTTTGTATCTGGCTTATTTTGCTCATTATGGCCCCAAGGTTCATCTACATTGTCATATCAGGACTTCATTCTTTATTACAGTTGCATAAATATTCCATCATATGTATATACCACAATTTGTTTATCACTCATCAGTGAGTAATGCTGCTATGAACATCAGTGTGTAAATGTCTGTCCACATCCCTGTTTTTACTTCTGAGTATATTCCTAGTAACGGGACTGTTACATCATTTGGCAGTTCTATACTTAGCTTCCTGAGGAACCACCAAACTGCCATCTAAAGCTCCTGTACCATTCTACATTCCCACCAGTAGTAAATAAGTGCTCCTGTTTCTCCATATCCTCTTCAGCACTCGGACTTTTCTGTTTTTTTGATGGTCGGTCTAGTAGGTGTGAAATTATATCACTTTGTGGTTTTAATTTGCATTTCCTTAATAGCTAGTGATGAACAGCTTTTCATGTGCTTTTTAGCGATTTGTATTTCCTCTTTGGAAAAGTGTCTATTCAAGTCTTTTGCTCATTTTTAATTTTTTAATGCAGTTTTATTGAGATATATTCACAAAGCGTAGAAGTCATCCGAAGTATATTATCATTCACAGTATCATGACAGGGTTGTGCATACAGCCCCATGATCAAATTTAAAACATTTTTCATTACTCCAGAAAAAAAATAAAAAGAAAAAAGAAAACCCTAATCTCCCATACTCCTTATCACCCCCATATTAGTGACCCATAGTATTGGTGTGGTACATTTTTTACTGTTGATACAAGAGTATTAAAATATTACTATTAACTATAGTCCATAGTTTGCAATAGGTACATTTTTTCCCCATATATGCCTCCCTGTAATAGTGTTATACATCTGCTCCAGTTCATGAAAGAACTTTTTTATATTTGTACAGTTAATCAAAGACATTGTCCACCATAAGATTCACTGTGTTTTAATCTCCAACTTTTCTTCTGGTGACATACCAGAGGCCAGACTTCCCAATTCTACCTCACTCATACACCATTCAGTACTGTTAATTATTCTCATAATAACATGCTACTGCTGTCACCTCTGCCTTTCCAAATGTTTAAATTCAACCTAGTTAAATATTCTGCACATATTAAGCAACTGCTCCCCATTCTGTAGCCTTATTCTATACCTGGTAACCTATATTCTATTTTTTTTATTAATTTTTTTAAACATTACAACAAACACAAACATTCTTACCATATGATCATTCCATTCTACATATATAATCAGTTATTCACAATATCATCACATAGTTGTATATTCATCATCATGATCATTTCTTAGAACATTTGTATCAATTCAGAAAAAGAAATAAAAAGAAAATAGAAAAAAATTCATATATACCATACCCCTTACCGCTCCCTTTAATTGATCACTAGCATTTCAATCTACGAAATTTATTTTAACATTTGTTCCCCCTATTATTTATTTTTAATCCATATGTTTTACTCTTCTGTCAATAAGGTAGATAAAAGGAGCATCAGACACAAGGTTTTCACAATCACATTACGAAAGCTATATCATTATACAATCATCTTCAAGAAACATGGCTACTGGAGCACAGCTCTACATTTTCAGGCAGTTCCCTCCACCCCCTCCATTACACCTTAACTAAAAAGGTGATATCTATATAATGTGTAAGAATAACCTCCAGGATAACCTCTCGACTCTGTTTGGAATCTCTCAGCCATTGACACTTTGTTTTGTCTCATTTCACTCTTCCCACTTTTGGTCAAGAAGGTTTTCTCAATCCCTTGATGCTGAGTCCAAGCTCATTCTAGGATTTCTGTCCAGGTCCACAACCCTGGGAGTCATGTCCCATGTAGGGAGGGGGAGGGTGGTGAGTTTGCTTGTTGTGTTGGCTGAGAGAGAGAGAGACCACATCTGAGCACCAAAAGAGGTTCTCTTGGGGGTGACTCTTAGGCCTAATTTTAAGTAGGCTTAGCCTATCCTTTGCGGGGTTAAGTTTCATATGAACAACCCCCAAGATTGAGAGCTCAGCCTATTGCTTTGGTTGTCCCCACTGCTTGTAAGATTATCAAGAATTCTCCACTTGGGGAAGTTGAATTGTCCCTCTTTCTCACCATTCCCCCAAGAGGACTTTGCAAATACTTTTTTATTCACTGTTCAAAACACTCTGAGATTTATCCGGGCATCACTCTGGACAAACCTATAAAATCTCATGTCCTACCCAAGGTTCCATGTACTTATGGTGTTCAATTAAGCTGTCCACATAAGTTATATTAGGAACTGCATTAGTCAAAATATAAATTTTGTACCAAATAAACATTTTTTGCTTTTTGTCTCACACATAAGTTAAAAGTTTAAAATATTAATTACCATCTGTTTTCAATACTGTGCAGTATTGGCATTCCTTTGTTCTTCCTCATGCGAAAACATTTTTAAATTTGTACATTTAGTCACTATCATTATACACTATAGGCATTCGTAGATTATAGTATCTCAGTCTTTATTGTATATCTTTCCGTCTGATTTCATTTGTGCCCCCAGGCCTCCTTCCTCTATCATTCTCACATTCAGCTTCATTCAGTATTCTAACATTATTGTATTACAGTTAGGTAGTATTGTGCTATCCATTTCTGAATTTTTACAATCAGTCCTGTTGCACAATCTGTATCCCTTCAGTTCCAATTACCCAATATTTACCCTATTTCTATCTCCTGTTGTCTCTGTTACCAATGAAATTCTCCAAGTTCATTCATTAATGTCAGTTCATATCAGTGAGACCATACTGTATTTGTCCTTTTGTTTCTGGCTAATCTCATTCAGCATAATGTCCTTAAGGTCCATCCATGTTGTTACATACTTCATAACTTTATTCTGTTTTACAGCTGCATAATATTCCATCGTATGTATATACCACAGTTTGTTTAGCCACTCGTCTGTTGATGGACATTTTGGCTGTTCCCATCTCTTCACAATTGAAAATAATGCTGCTATAAACATTGATGTGTAAATGCCCGTTTGTGTCTTTGCCCTTGTGTCCTCTGAGTAGACACCTAGCAATGGTATTGCCAGGTCATATGGCAATTCTATACTTAGCTCCCTGAGGACCCACCAAACTGCCTTCCACAGCGGTTGTACCATTTGACATTCCCACCAACAGTGGATAAGTGTGCATCTTTCTCCACATCCTCTCCAGCACTTGTCATTTTCTGTTTTATTGGTATTGGCCATTCTGGTGGGTGTGATTTCATTGTGGTTTTGATTTGCATTTCCCTAATAGTCTGGGAACCTGAGCATCTTTTCATGTGCCTTTTGGCCATTTGTATTTCCTCTTCTGAGAAGTTTCTGTTCAGATCTTTTGCCCATTTTGTTATTGGGTTGTCTGTCTTTTTGTTGTTGAGTTGAACAATCTCTTTATAAATTCTGGATACTAAACCTTTATCTGATGTATCATTTCCAAATATTGTCTCCCACCGTGTAGGCTGTCTTTTTACTTTCTTGACAAAGTTTTTTGTTTTTTTTTTTTAATTTGCATATGGGCAGGAGGCACCAGGGATCGAACTCCAGACCTCCAGCACGGCAGGTCGGAGCTCTGCCTGCTGAGCCACGGCAGCCGCCCCTTGACGAAGTTTTTTGATGCACAGAAGTGTTTAATTTTGAGGAGTTCCCATTTCTTTCTTTCTTTCTTCAATGCTTGTGCTTCGGATCTAGGAAACCACCTCCTATTATAAGATTTATAAGATATTTCCCTACATTTTCTTCTAACAGTTTTATGGTCTTAGATCTAATGTTTAGGTCTTTGATCCATTTTGAGTTAATTTTTGTATAGGGTGTGAGATTATAGTCTATATTTTACATATTATAATTAGTTCATATCAGTGAGATCATAAAATATTTGTCCTTTATGTCTGATTAATTTCACTTAACATAACGTCCTCAAGCTTCATCCATGTTGTTGCATGCTTCAGGACTTCATTCCTTCTTACTGCTGAATAATATTTCATAATGTGTCTATACTACATTTTATTTATCCAGTCATCTGTTGGTAGACACCTGGGTTGTTTCCATCTTTTGGAAATTGTGAATAATGCCACTGTGGACATTGGTGTGCAAATGTCTGTGCAAATGAGACCCTGCTTCCAGATATTCTAGGTACATCCCGAGTAGCAGGATTGCCGGATCATAAGGCAACTCCATATGTAGCTTCCTGAGGAAGCACCAAATGGTCCTCCACAGTGAGTTTTCCATTTTTAAATTGGGTTGTTTGTCTTTTTATTGTTGAGTTGTGGGATCTCTTTATATGTTCTGGATATGAAACCCTTATCAGATATATCGTTTCCAAATATTTTCTCCCATTGAGTAAGCTGCCTTTTTACTTCTTTGACACAGTCCTTTGAAGCACAAAAGTATTCGGGTTTGATGATATCCCATATATCTATTTCTTCTTTCATTGCTTATGCTTTGGGTGTAAGGTCTAAGAGACCATCTCCTATGACAAGATCTTGAAGATGTTTCCCTATGTTTTGTTCTAGGAGTTTTATGGTCCTAGCTCTAATGTTTAGGTCTTTGATCCATTTTGATTTAATTCTTGTATATGGTGTGAGATGTGGTTCCTCTTTCATTCTTTTGGATATGGATATCCAGTTCTCTCAGTACCATTTGTTAAAGAGACTGTTCTGTCCCAGTTGTCCACTTCATCTAACTACTGCTAGAATGATCTTTTTAGGCACAGATTTTATTTTCTCTCTTTCCTGGTGAAAAGATTTCAGCAGCTCTTCTGTTACTTAAAGGATACTGTAAAGATTCTTTACCTTGTATTTTGCATACCTTTTATTCTCTGGTCACTCATTTTTTCTTAGAACTTCTAGCATGAACCTTATGCCACATCTGTACCAGTTACTGTATATTCCCTGTACATGCCTGTCTTTGTTCTTTTTTAGTCCCTCCTCCCTAAATGAAACCTTTCTTCTTATTTTATTCATTCAGTTTTGCTGAATTTCCCCTTCCTCAGAAAGCATTTTACATCTCCTCCTTTTCAAGGGTAAATCAATCACTTTATCTGGGCCCCCATACCACTGGATACCATATATGGCATAGTATCGTGGTTACCCATGTCTGCACTCAGCTACACTGCAAGCTGTTAGGAAGTCGGCCTGGACTCCTCTTTATCCAGTTTTGTCTTTCTAGAATAGTGGTTAACCTGAAGATGGTAAGTGAACATTTGCATGAGTGAATGAATAATTCCTATGCAGGTTATAATATTTTAAATAACATAATATTTCACTGGACATGTTCAGCATTGGATTGCTTCCATAGGTATACCTCACAGAGGCAGAATCAAGCCTGAAGTTTCTCGATAGTACCACTGACATGCACCTGCTCCTTACCCTGACCTGTAATCTACTACGAAGCCAACTCTGCTGTGCTCACCGAAAGGTATTTCTCACATTCATCATCTCTGAGGGTCCTGCATGTTGGAAAGATCTCAGGATTGCTCTGGGTATTTTTCAAGCTTCTGAGATTCCTTTAGAGCGAGGAAGAATGTTCCTGCTCCCAGAAACACTAGTATTCCCTAGCCTTGCCCTTTCCAACTGTTGAGCAGTTCTCCTCTAGTAAAAACAGTATTTACTTTTATTCTTTTCCAGTTTCCTTAGTAGGGAGGGGGGTGCCTGTCCTGTTACTAGGAACTGGGATAGTGGTTATCGTGGGAAGGCACTGGGGAGTCCTACGGTATCCAAAGACTTGAGTTTTCTCACAAACAGCCTGACCTGTGTGATGTGCCAAGGTAATGGGCCATATAATCTCTAAGGGCATCTCAAGTTCTGAAATGCTTATCTCACTTCATGATTTGCTCTCCTCTGACTCTCTCTGCTCCCAGGTACCTGAGGGTGTCTCTCTCTTGCTGTCTGTGCTTCGGGATCCTGCCCTCCAAAAGGCATCCAAGGCTTGGTACTTGCTGCGTGTCCAGGCCCTGCAGCTGTTGGCAGTCTGCCTTAGCCTCTCATTGAACAGCCTCCCTATATCCTTGTGGGAGCAGCTCTGTGCCCAAGGTAAAAGAATCGGGTGGATGGCCCTTCTTGAATAACATGTTTGGTGTATCTGCTGTCAGCTCTTCTCAGTCCTCACCCCCGCTCCTGCTCTGCATCTTTGTAGACAAGCCTACTCGGCACCTGCAGAGTAGGCCTGGAAGGGCAAACAGTTGACTAGTGACTGCCTGCAATAGTATACTGAAAAGGATTCTGAGACCCACCCTGTGAGCTAAGAGGGGGTGAATTCTGCAACTGATTAGCTCTGTCTGCCTTAGGTGCATGAGGAGAAGAGTGGCAGTATGCTTTGAATTTGCTATCCTAGTAGTTGGAGGTGGTAGATGCTATTCCTTTTCCAACCCTTTCTTTCCTGTACCAGATAGGCTCCTGAACTATCTGCTCATTCCCAGGAGCTGAGGAAGTTCAAGCCAATCATCCCCCTTCTTTCTTTTACCCCACCTACCCCAGGCTGGCAGACACCTGAGATCTCACTCATAGAGTCCCATAAGCTCCTCCGAAGCATCCTCCTGCTGATGGGCAGTGATGTGCTCTCAGTTCAGAAAGCAGCTGTGGAGACACCATTTCCAGATTATGGTGAGTCTGTTGGGAGAGCAGCACCCTGCAGGAATGGGAAGACGAGGGGTGGGGTTGGCAGTTTTGTGTTCAGAGGATCTAAGCTGTATCTAAGCAATGATGGTCTTTTCTCTCTCCTTTACTACAGGTGAAAATTTGGTGCAAAAATGGCAGGTTCTTACAGAGGTTCTAAGCTGCTCAGAGAAGTTGGTCTCCCGCTTGGGCCGCCTGGGCAGTGTGAGCGAAGCCAAGGCCTTTTGCTTGGAGGCCCTGAAACTTACAATGAAGTTACAAATACCACGCCAGTGAGTGCAGGGCAGAGAGATGCCAATTCTGGAACCTGAGTGTCATATATCCTTGACCATGGGTTCCCAAACAATTCCACAACTAACATGATCTGTTTAGAGGGATTGGTGGAAGAATACATTCCTTGGCTAAACAAGTGGGAAAGGCTGGGTTAACCAAGTTTTAGATGTGTTTTGTTTTATAATTTTTTGCAGAATTTTTGATGTCCTTTGATAGTTAATAGGCATTACACATCTCCAAAAGGGAAATCTAGTAGTATGCAATACTTGCCTAAATTTATTTGCTCAAAGGATCCTTTTCAAAATGAAGGAATATAGCTTGGGAAACCCTGCCCTAATGCATAAAGGTGAGGTGGAATGAGATGGAAGGACAGAGGGCTTTCCCCAGGGGGCCTTTAAGTCAGTCTTAGGGAGTGAAGGCTTTGTAAAGCCTGGAAAGAGTGTAATATAACTGTTTGAAAAGGGGGCAAAGAGGAATAATTTCCAGAGGAAACAAAGGATTCCACTGACTGGTTCTCATCTCCTCTCCCAATAAGGTGTGCCCTGTTCCTGGTGCTGAAGGCAGAGCTAGAGCTGGCACGCAGTGACATAGACCTTTGTCAGTCTGACTTGCAACAGGTTCTTTTCTTGCTCGAGTCCTGCACAGGTGAGCAGCCATGCCTCACACTCCTGGGGGGCAATGAGCATCACTGGCATACAACACGTCTTTTCTTTTCTTTTTCCCCATATATACATACGTATATTTAACTAGAACTCAGATAATTTATTTTAATACACAGGGAAACATTTAGAACAATTCTAAATTTATAATATCATTACCTTTAACATGTCCCGAAAACAAACCCTTTCCTTGCCACTGGAGAATTTGATTTAATTTATCAAGGTAAAGTTGCTAATACTTTGCTTCCCACAAATACCTAGATTTAGCCAGGGTCTCTAGTCACAGAAGTGCAGGGACATATCTTATTTATCACTGTATCTCCTGTAACTCATAGTATCATACCTTGACAATACAACACATCTTTATATGAGGTTTGTTTCCTTTCTAAATCAAAGGTTTACTTTGTCCCAGGGCAAAGCTCCCTTTATTCAGACCATCAGGTAGTCTGATCAGGACTTAGTCTACCTGGTTCTAATTTTTTGCACTGCCTAATACATTTTGCTATTTAAATTAAATTAAATTTTTTTTTTTTAATTTTTAATTTAGTTCCTCAGTCATACTAGCCTCATTTTATGTGCTCAGTAGGCACACGTGGCTGTGGCTACTGTATTTGGCTAGCAGGAGTATAGTGTCCTTGGGAGGACTTCAGCTAAATAATAAAGCATTGTATTTATGGTACATTTTTTTCTTATGACCCACTTTTACCTGTGGTATTTTATTTGACCTACACAATATTCTATGACCTGTGCAGTCAGGTGGGAACATAGAATTGTTTTGATTTATAAAATGAGAACTTCTGAGAAGTTCAATGCTTTGGGTCAGAATGACAGAGCTATAAAGGGCAGGAGCCAGGATTAAGACTGGGTTTTCTGAGCTACAGATGTGGGGACTTTGTGGGATGCAGAGAAGAAAACGTTATGAATTTTATCTTAAAAAGAAGCCATACTCACCATGGGATCAACAGTGCCATCCTGACTAAAAGGGGGAAAAGAAGTGTAACTAATAAGGTATCAGTGGCTGGCACAGTTCAAATAGAGTTGAGAGGCTACACTGGAGGTCGCTCTTTGCATGCTTCAGTTAGACATTGCTATCTATCATAACTTACCAACCCCCAACCAAAACCATTCCTGCCAATCCTAAAGAACACCTAGGGCGTTATGTAAGATTCTACAAAGGTTCCATGCATTAGGGTAACTTTCCAGAAACCTACAACTTTCACATGGGTCCCTGGACCAGATAAGTCCTGAAAGGCAGAGGGGCCAGCTTCTCCAAAACATTAACTGTTTCCATCCCCCTATCCCATATGATCGACAGTCCTTTCCAACTTGAAAATGTTAGAATGGGCATAGCCCAAATACCCCTAAAGAGTGGGAGAAAGATCAAAGGTGATGGTGAAGTTATACAGAGAAGGTCGGGCTTAACAAACACATATGATTGCTGAATCATTATACTAATATTTCTTTTAGTCCCCAGTATCTAGAGCAGCTAGAAGTAAAAACCTAAAATTGTGGAATTGTAACCCATACCAAACTCTGAAATCTGTTCTACAACTAATTGTTGAGATATGCTTTGAAATTTAAAAAAGGAGAAAACAACAACAACATGTGTTCTTACTTGTAATTAAGAAATGTTTCCATTAACAAAAAATATCAGTTGCTGTTTTATATATATAACCTGATATTTAGAGATAAGAATGAAGCCGAACAGGTTAGGGTTAAAGTAATTTAGAACATAGGGGTAAGGAAGACAGTGTCTGTATTTTAGAACCGCACATACTCTTTGAGACCAATGGAAGAAAGGTTTATTTGATCTGGAACTGAAATTGTCTGTAGTGCATAATCTAATTCAATCTATCTGTACAGCTCATTTGAACAACTGAAACACAGGGAGCACAGATAAAGAAAGAGGTCCTTTAATCCTGTATAGTTTATTGTAATGCCTGGATACCTCCAAGAGTATATTAAGCAGATAATCAAAAAGTATTGGCAAAGTCCACTGAGGTATGGGAGAAAAATATGGAACTATTAAACCTTACAATCAGGGAATCCCCTGATACTGTGTCAGACTTTAGGGACACTCAAATCAATAGGCCATGCCCTCCAACATGAGGCTTAACTCTTGTGAAACTTATGTAGGTAGCAGAGATGCTTAGACTACCAATAGGCATGCCTAAGAGTTAACTTCTGGAGGACCTCTGTTGTTGCTCAGATTGGCCTCAGTCTCTCCAAGCCCAACTCTGCAAGTAAAATCATTGCCCTCCCACCTACGTGGGACATGACATCCAGGGGTGAAAGTCTGCCTGGCGACATGGGAGAGGGACTCCCAGGGATGAATCCAGACCTGGCACCATGGGATCAACAATTCCATCCTGACCAAAAAGGAGGAAGTGTAATTACTAAAGTATCAGTGGCAGAGAGAGTTCAAATAGAGCCTAGAGGCTACTCTGGAGGTTGCTTTTATGCAAGCTTCAGGTAGACATTACTACCTATCATAACCTGCCAACCCCCAACCAGGACCATTCCAACTAATCCTAAAGAACACGCAGGGCAATATATAAGATTTCACAAGGGTTCCAGGCACTAGAGTAACTTTCCAGAAACCTACAACCTCCAGATGAGTCCCTGGTCCAGGTAAGCCCTTAAACCAGCCTCTCTAGAACATCAGATAGTTCCATCTCCTTAACCCATATTAGACAGACCCTTCCAATACGAGAAATTCAGTATTGCCATAGCCCAAACACCCCTAAAGAGAGGGATGGAAAGCATAAAGATGATGGTGGAATTATACAGAGAAGATGGGATTTAACAAATGAATATGAATGCTGAATCATTAAATTGATATCTCTTTTAGTCTCCAGTATTTTAGAGCAGCTAGAAGTAAAAACCTAAAATTGTGAAATTGTAACCCATGTCAAACTCTGAAATATGTTCTATAACTAATTGTGGTGCTGTGCTTTGAAATTTATTGCTTTTTGGTATATATGTTATTTTTCACAAAAAAAAGAGAAAGAAAAAAGTCGATTATGATGACAAAATATTTAAGCCCTTAACATCCTATATTATGGACCAGCTAGAAGGAAAAATATGAGAGGATCGTATAGTAACCCATGACAAACTTTGGGATCTGTCCTGTAACTACTCGTTGAAGAGTGCTTTGAAAACTATTGCTTTGTATGTATGTTATACTATACAAGAAAAAAAAAGTTAAAAATCAAATGAACATACATGCATGGGCTTACTTCTGGAGTCTCTTTTATATTCTGTGTCTATCGTGGTGCCAGTGCCATCTTGTTTTGATCAGTATTGCTTTGTAAAATGTTTCAGAATTGGGAATTGTGGGTTCTCCAGCTTTGTTCTTCAGTTTCAGGATTTTATTGTCTTTTTGGTGTCCCTTGCAATTCCATATAAATTTTCGCAACATTTTTGCTATTTCTTTAAAAAGGGCTATTGAGATTTTCATGGGGATTCACTAAATGTGTAGGTGAATATTATTGCCTCTTAACATTACGAAGTCTTCAAATCCATGAGTACGGGATGTTTTTCTATCTTTTTTTATCTTCATGAACTAATTTCAGCAAAGTTTTGTAGCTTTCATTATACACATATTGCACCTCCTTGTCTAAATTTACTTCTAAGTATATCATTATTTTCTTGCTGTTGTAAATGAAATTACTTTTGTAATTTCTTTTTCAGATTGTTCATTGCTGGTTTATAGAAATAAAATTGAATTTTGTGCAATGGACCAAAAAAAGCCATACTAATATTTTAGTATGTCAGTACAGTAATATTTGTGCTTGATTTATAAATAAGTAGCACACATTCCATGGGGTGGGCCTTGGGGTAGCTCAGGAGATTCGTGGTACCATTTCTACCAGCCTTGTGATTATCATCGTGCTTTCTCCCCAGAATTTGGTGGGCTGGATTCTGTGACAAAGAAGGTCCACCTGCAGAAGGGGAAGAAGCAGGCCCGGGTCCCCCGTCCTCTGGAGCTCCCAGAGGAGGAACCCTTCCTAAGAGGCCCTGCTCTGGAGCTGGTAGCCACTGTGGCTAAGGAGCCTGGCACTACAGCACCTTCTACCGTCTGCTCCCCGATCCTAAAAACCAAGCCCCAGCCCAACCCTGGCTTCCTGTCCCACCCGCCCACCTGTGACTGCTCGCTCTGTGCCAGCCCTGTCCTCTCAGCAGTCTGTTTGCGCTGGGCGTTGGTCACAGCAGGAGTGAAGCTAGCCACGGGCCATCAAGTCCGGGGTCTTGATCTGCTGCAGGTCGTGCTAAAGGGTTGCCCTGCAGCCACTGCGCGCCTTGCCCGAGCTCTACAAGCTTGTCTCCATCACAAAGCACCCCCTTCTCCTGTCCCGGGCCTCTTGGATGAGATCTTGGCTCAGGCATATACACAGCTGGCAATGGAGGGCCTTAGCCGGCCATCAGACAAGAGCCTGATGAAGGTCCTGGAATCAGGGCTGAAGTTTGTGGCGGCACGGATACACCACCTGGAACCCTGGCGAGCTAGCCTACTCTTGATCCGGGCCCTTGCAAAGCTGGCTGGCCTCAGTTGCTGCACTACCCAACTTTTTGCAAGCTCCTGGGGTTGGCAGCCCACAGTGCTAACGAACCCCCCAACCTCAGAGCCATCTAAGACTCGGAGCCAGAAATATCCAGGACGAGGGTGCCAACGGTGCACTGGTAATCTGCCTCTTCATAACACCTCTCTGAAAGGTCCAGAAAGTGGAGGACCACCCTCTACACCCAAGCCCCTGGGCCGGGGCAGGCAGGCTGGTCCCTGTATCCCCTTCACTGTATTTGAGGAAATCATTCCTACAAAGAGCAAACCTGAGGTTCCCAAGGCCCCCAGGGTACAACAGAGGGTCCAGACACGCCTCAAGGTGAGGTGGGAATGTGGCTAAAGTTGTGCTGGTATCGGGTGGGAGTGGTCCTGGGGTGAGAAGTCCTCAGAGCAGGTATCTCCATCGACTAGAGTCCCAAGGCCCAATGGAACCTTAATCTCTCATAAGTATTCCATAGCAAGACTTAGTACCAAGGCTACCTTCGTTTCAGATGGGAGGCACTTTCCTTAACTCTGTGGTTCCTTTCCCTTTTTATCCTTCCTTCCTTTTCTGTTCCTTCCTTTCACACCCACACGTAAATGCCCCAGACAGAGAGTGGGGAGTGTAAGTGGAAAATTAAATCTTCTGGTGGTGTCTGCTGGTGCCTCCACAGCACCACCTGCTGTCAAAAAGATGTCTGTTGCCACTGAAAGCCCTGGGTCCCTCTCCCTTTTCTGTCAATGCCAGGTGAACTTCAGTGATGACAGTGACTTGGAAGACCCTGTCTCAGCTGAGGCACAGCTTGTACAGGAGCCTAAGAGACGGGGCGCTGCTTCCCGGGGCCGGGCTAGGAAGGGCCCAAGCTTCAAGACTGATGGAACAGCTGCCCCAGGCTTGAGTGGCAGGAGCCGGAGGACCAAGAAGGTGGTATCAGGACTTTGTGAGGAGCAGGGCTTCCAGAAGGCCCATTGTAGCCATGCCAGGCTGGGCCCCGAGGTCATGAGGACCATCCCTGAGGAGGAACTGACTGACAACTGGATGGAAATGAGCTTTGAGATCCTCAGGGGCTCTGATGGGGAAGACTCTGCCTCAGGTATGATGACGTGTGGAAGTGGAAGGTGTATATGTTTGTTGGGGGTTGCCCTTGCCCTGGGGCCAAAGCACAGGAAATTACTAGCTCCAAGAGTAGTATATAAAGTTGTTTGTTTTTATAATTTTTTTTTTTATTAGAAAGAAAGTTCTTTTGCTGCCTAGAAGGGAAAGAACTCTGGGAAAAAGTCGTATTCTCTCCTCAGGTGGGAAGGCACCAGCTCCAGGGCCTGATGCAGCCATGGGGGAATGTGAGGTGCTGAGACGGGATGCCAGCAAGGAAGAGTTGTCCATTCCGTGCCCAGACAAAGACAGCAACAGGGACCCTGGTCCTCGGCCCTGGCTCCCCTCTGTGGCTGTTGGTAAATATGTTGACCACTGGAGTCTGTGAGGCTGAGCCTCTAGGTCTCTTGATCCCAAAGCTTTTCCATTCTGCCCATGGTTCTAGTTGGCAGGTCTCCAACTGGATCTGGTAACCTTTAACCCTGCATTTGAACCCTATTGTTTGAATCCCAGCTCTTTCCCTCTACTAGCGGTATGCTAGTCACTTCACCTCTCTAAGGCTCTATTTCCTTAACAGTAAAATAGAAATAATTCCTACCCCACAGAGTTGGGGGAGGATGCATTTAAGTTGTGCAGTGTCTTTGGTAAATGTTCACTGCTGTTTTCCACGTGGGAGATGGGACTTCTTAGGAAATTCCTATCACCTAAGAAGTAGGGGATTCATCTGTAGGAAGTGTCTTTCTTGACTTTCCTCTAGGTCTCTCTACCCTGGATTCCATCTGTGACTCACTGAGCATTGCTCTCCGGGGAGTCAGTCACTGCCCTCCTAGTGGACTCTATGCCCAACTCTGCCGCTTCCTGGCCTTGTGCCTGGGTAACCAGGATCCCTATGCCACCGCCTTCCTCATCACTGAGTCTGTCGCCATCACCTGTCGCCATCAGCTGCTCACCCACCTGCACAGGCAGCTCACGTGAGTGCTCCCCAGTGTTCATGCTGAGGGTAGGCTGGAGGGAGGGTCCAGACTTCAAAGGAAGGAGAAACTCACGTTTACCTGTACTGCCTGTAGTAGAGCCCAGAAGCACCGAAGATCACTTGAAATGGCAGACCAGTTGCAGAGGCTGAGCCTTCAGGAGAGGCCTGGAGATGTCCCTCTGGCCCGTATCCAGCAGCTCTTTTCCTTCAGGACTTTGGGATCTGGCCCATTCCCCCAGCCTGAGAAGGAGAGTTTCCAGGAGCGCCTGTCTCTGATCCCCAGTGGTATGGTGGCAGGCTTCTGGCTGGCTCATCTGTCTTCTTATACATCTACTTATTGAGAAGTTGAATGAAGGAGTTTAAGGCATTAGTTACTTTACATGATCCTTATGGAAAGGCATGCCAGATTTTTTTTTTTTTTTAATTTTTATTGTGGTAACACATGCCACATAATGTTACCCATTTTAACCACTTTCAGGTATACAACTCAGAATTCAGTGGTGTTAGTTCTATTTACAATGTTTTGCTACCATCGCCACCATCCATTACTAAAACTTCTCCCTCACCCCAGACCTCAGCACCATACCCATTAAGCATTTAACCCCATGGTAATCCTTTTTCATTTAACCTCCACTTTGAGTTTCCGGCAAATTCAAGTGTCTTTCTTCAGAAGTGAATTCTGGTGTCTGGGGTCTTCCTGCTCTAAAAGCAAAATGTATTACAGATCATTTGAGTATCTCACTCTGCATGGCCCTTTTTGTTAGCAGCTGTGAGAGACTCTAAGAAGTACAAGACATGGTCCCTGGTCACAGTGAGCAGTTAGGGCAAGGGAGAGTACCTGAACCCAAATAACCAGGGATGACTTCTTGAAGATTTTTTTTGAGTTGTCTTGAGTGATGGATTGGGATTAAATGCAGAAAACAGGAAAGGGAATTCCTAGTAACAGCTGAAATGTTTCTGAGTATGTTCTCCGTGTCAGGGGTGATTGTGTGCGTGCTGGCCTTGGCCACCCTCCAGCCTGGAACTGTGGGGAACACCCTCCTGCTGACCCGGCTGGAAAAAGATAATTCTCCGGTCACTGTGCAGATTCCCACTGCCCAAAACAAGGTAGGTTTCCAGGACCAGGGTGCAAAGTAGGGCTGTGGGGGGCTTCTGGTCAAGCTGCTCACGTTCTGTGGCTGGGGGATGGAGAGATGGCATTTATGTGACCAGCAGAGATCTTACAACCCCACGTCCCAAAGCTTCCTTTGAGTTCAGCCTTGAATGAGTTTGACGCCATCCAGAAGGAACAGAAAGAGAACAGCAGCTGTACTGACAAGCGAGAATGGTGGACAGGGCGGCTGGAACTGGACCACAGGATGGAGGTTTGTGTTCCTAGGACAAGCTGAGGTCAGACCTGCCCTAGGAATGACCCAGGGGATGCTAATGTCTTCTCTCCCAGGGGTCCCGAGTCAGTGCTGAGCTACTGTGAGTCCTTTCTGAAAGTATAAGGCATGAATTTAAAAATTGCATGACTTTAATCAAGAGGCCAAAACTTGAAGAACTTATGGCAATGGAATGTTTAAAGATACACAGAAGAAGGCTGTAAGCCTAAGTATCAGCTGCCTGGCAGCAGCTCTCCTGGGTCACGTGTTCACAAATTTGTCAAAAAAAAAGATTGTCTATAATAAACAGTCTTATCTGTAGCCTCCCACAGGCCCACCAAATGAAAAATGTTTCTAGCTTCTTGCCTTTTCAACTGGCAGAAAGAAGTATAGAACAAATATCCATGGTGGAAAACCTGTTTCCTCGTTTCCAGAAAGAAACTTGGCTTCCTTCCTCTCTCTTCTCCTGTACTCAGGTCCTCATCACTTCCCTAGAGAAGGATGTGTTGGGCTGCTGGAGGGGGCTGTTGCTGCCATCCAGTGAGGACCCTGGCCCTGCCCGTGAGGCCTCCTGCTTACAGGGGTTGCTGCAGGAATGTGGCTGGAAATATCCTGACCCTACTCTGCTAAAAGTGAGTTAGAAAAGCAGGGAAGGGGTAGAAGCAGTAAACGTCATTCTTCTCCACAAGCCTAATAGCCATTTTGACTGGGGCTAGGGTTTACGGCACCCATTAACCTGTGTTCCCCTGCAGGTCATGCTCAGTGGTGCCAGTACCCTCAGCCCTCAGGAAATTCAGGCCCTGGCCTATGGGCTGTGCCCAGCCCACCCCAAGCGAGCCCAAGAGCTCCTTAGTGAGGCGATAGGACGTCTTCAAGGTCAGACAGTGCCAAGCAAGAAGCACCTTGTCTTGGTGCTGGACAAGGTAAGGAGCTAGGAGGGTCAGAGGGCTGTGCCTGATGGGCAGTGGGCACCACCCTACTCCCACACTTATTCTTCCTCCTGTGCATACCTGCTTAAGGACAGTAACATCTGATTGCCTTTTGTGCAGGACCTGCAGAAGCTGCCATGGGAAAGCATGCCCACCCTCCGGGCACTGCCTGTCACCCGGCTGCCCTCCTTGCACTTCCTACTCAGCTACTCTGTTATCAAAGAGGTGGGGCTTGGGGGGCTTCCTTCAACTCAAGAGAGCTGAAGGAAGAGAGAGGCAGAGACCTGGAGAGATGGGAGAGGGTCTTAGGAGTGGGTCGGATGTGGAGAGGGGCTGTTGGAGCTTGGGCCTCCTGGTCAGACCAGGATCCTGATCACCATCATCTCCTCTTCAGTGTGGAGCCTCGTCCGTGCTCAGCCAAGGGGTGGATCCACGCAACACTTTCTACGTCCTGAACCCTCACAATAACCTGTCAAGCACAGAAGAGCAATTTCGAGCCAATTTTAGCAGGTCAGGGAAGAAGCAGGGGTGAGGGCAAGAAGATGGGTGGGGAAGGGTAGAAACAACCTGTAGGGGCAACATGTCCTTGTCTCCACCTTCTACCTAATGTTCCCT
The DNA here is from genome assembly GCA_004026745.1 of Myrmecophaga tridactyla. Classification (NCBI taxonomy): domain Eukaryota; kingdom Metazoa; phylum Chordata; class Mammalia; order Pilosa; family Myrmecophagidae; genus Myrmecophaga; species Myrmecophaga tridactyla. The sequence goes on along the minus strand of PVIY010009133.1, from coordinate 44,091 downwards.
CTCCCCTCTTTGCAGTTCTCTATTCTCACTCCTACCTTTTCCCCACAGTGAAGCCGGCTGGAGAGGGGTGGTGGGGGAGGTCCCAAGCCCGGAACAGGTGCAGGCAGCCCTGACTGAGCATGACTTATACATGTGAGTGCTTACACCAGGGAGCGGGGAAAGGGGTAGTCTCAGAGGATGGAACATCATGGTCTGCTTTCGAGCTTTAAAGCCTCTGGCTGACCCAGGATATTTCTGGAGACATGGACAGAGGCCTGCTACTGCTAGTTTGAGGCTCACCTCACCCGTTTCTGCCCTAGCTATGCAGGCCATGGGGCTGGTGCCCGCTTCCTGGATGGACAGGCTGTCCTGCGGCTGAGCTGCCGGGCAGTGGCCCTACTGTTTGGCTGCAGCAGCGCAGCCCTGGCTGTGCATGGAAACCTGGAGGGAGCTGGCATCGTACTCAAGTACATCATGGCCGGCTGGTGAGTCTTGGGTCAGGTGCATCCTAAAGCATTAAAACTCCTGCTCCTACCCCAAGTTCTTTCCCAAGTCTGAACTCTGAACCTCTCTTGTGACTCACTTTCCTCCCATTCTAGTTCCCTGGCATGCCTGGTTGAGCCCTTTAATGCTTTGCCTCTTCTAACCTCCTCTTGGAACTGTGGGATGAGGGAGTCCCTCATTGGCAGGATCCTCTCCTCCTCCCACCTCCCAAGCATGTTTTCTGTGTATTTGTTTGAGATTCCTTATTATTTTGTATTCCTTCCTTCTCTTTTCCCAGTCCTTTGTTTCTGGGTAACCTCTGGGATGTGACTGACCGTGACATTGACCGCTATACAGAGGCTCTGCTGCAAGGCTGGCTTGGAGCAGGCCCAGGGGCCCCCCTTCTCTACTATGTCAACCAGGCCCGCCAGGCTCCCCGTCTTAAGTATCTTATTGGAGCTGCTCCCGTGGCCTATGGCTTGCCTGTCTCCCTGCGGTGACCCCTTGGAGCTATTGTATATCTGATGGAAGCCATGTGACTGTGTTACCCCCAACTTAGATTTTATCCTTAGAATAAATATTTTTAAGTGATTTCAGTATTTTATATGAAATATTTCCTTTTAACTTAATAAAGATATGTCACCTAAATACTGTTTGTGTAGCTCATTTGATAACATTTGTGGACTTACTGCTTCCTCCCCACTAATCCCCCCCCCGGCCCCCACCATATGGTACTGTAAGTGCATGGGAACAGCTTGCAGGAGTTCAAATCTGAGAGCCCTGGGGATAAAAGGCAAAACCACAGGACAGAGCTGGGCCTGGCTGGGCCTCAGCAGACAAAGCTGAAGGAGAGAGGGGTAATAAAATGCTCTTAGTGGGAACAGAGGCCCAGGGAAAAGTAGGGACCCATTGTGAGCAACTTGGCCAAGTGCCATCACGTCTGTCTTGTCTTCCTCCTCAGGTATCCTGGGAGTGACACTAGCTTGGTGCCTCTGTTGTCTTGCCCCCCTTCCAAGTAGATGTCAGTGGCTGCTGTTCCTCTTTCACGTACAGCTGCTACACACTTATCAGTGCCATGTACTTAAGCAGCAAATTCTGTGGGATTCTGCTGCCTGTGTATTTTTTTTTTTTTTTTTTTTGTCTTCTCAACTAGATTGTAAGCTCCTCTGAAGCACAAATTATATCTTACACTAGTGTATTCCTCACATCTAGTATATGGTAAATACATTTTGTGCTGAACTTGTTGGCTGTAATGGTGCCTTCTTACTGTTCTTTCCACCTCTGGACACTCTTCATCTTCATTTGACCAAAGGTCCGTTTCACAGTGCTGTGCCCCTTCCCACAGAACTTTACAGGCTTCCTCCTGGCCTCTCAGTTGCCACTACTCACGTGGATTTTAACCACTCACATGGAGCAGCTTACGCTGCTTGTGGTAATGTCCTGGGTACTTGTCTTATCTTTAAGATTTTTAAGTTCCTAGAGGGCAGACGGCAGAAATCTTGTTTGCTACTTTACTGTGCTATGCTTGGGATGCTTTGTGAAAGGGATGCGCTCTTACCTTCTCGAATCAAAGGCGAGTCTCGGGAATTTCCAGCCCCTCCTTCCTTCCTGGGATGGAGGATCATAGAGATATCGGGCGCAGCGAGGCCTCCTGGCGCGACCATAGAGATGCGCAGAGGATGGCTAGAGCGTAAAGCGCCGAGCCAGCTTCCCTTTCGTTAGTCCTCCTTCTCAATATGGCGCAGTCAGTTAACATCACGGAGTTGAGCCTGCCGCAGCTAGAAATGCTCAAGAATCAGCTGGACCAGGTGGGGACGGACCCCTGAGACACCCTTTTCCCGCCTCACAGCTCCTCTGCCCAGGCGGACTCCCTCGCCGCCATTCCTCTCGTTTGGGAAACCTCCCTTCCCAGGCGAAACCGCCACCGCATCCCTGGTCCTGCCCCCTCTTCGGCCAGACTCCCCTGATGCTCCAACCCGTTGACCATCTTTCCCGTTCTCTGCAGGAAGTGGAGTTCCTGTCCACGTCCATTGCCCAGCTCAAGGTGGTACAGACCAAGTATGTGGAAGCCAAGGACTGTCTGAACGTGCTGAACAAGAGCAACGAGGGTATGAAGTAGGCGAGGGCCACACGCAACATAGGGAGTGTGGTTAGCCAGTTTCCCCTCTCTTCCCGCCGTTTCATCCAGTTTTCCTTACCCGAGGCGCGAAAACAATCCATTGCGTATTGTATATGCCGTTGCGTATTGTAAGAGCCCTTTGCATGTTCCATACCTAGAGTTGAAATGTACAGAACTTTCCTCTGTTTCTGTTGCCCCTGTTTCGTCCTTTTCATACTGGGTGCTGTGCTATGTTGGAGTTCCCTGTAACGTTTTAACGTTGGAGCTGCCAGCCTTCCCCAGGTATTTGTCTTAATTCCTTTCACAGGGAAAGAATTACTTGTCCCATTGACCAGTTCTGTATCCTTTCCACAGGAACTGCTGCCTTGACTTCTCCCATTCACCCCTTCCTCCCTCCACAAAGAGGAGGTAATTTTGATTACTTCCGAGTCCATTTCATTCATGATTCTGAAACCTCTTCTAGCTCTCTGTTTTAATCTGGGGCTGCCTACCATCTAGCTAATGCCTTGTGAATTACCAAGGGGTGCGTAAAGTTGAGCTGCATTATTTTCCTTCGCTGTTTGAGGATATTAATCTAATATAGGGACAAAACTGGTAGTTTACACTTTTGCTAATAATCTGGATAGATGACATAGCAGTAGAAGAAAAGGGTATAGAAACAGGTGGTTGGCTCTGTTCCTTTTTCTTTTTCTTTTTCTTTTTTTCCGCATGCAGAGGCACCAGGAATTGAACCCAGGTCTCCGGTATGGCAGGCAAGAATTCTGCCACTATTGGCTTTGTTTCTTAATCTTCAATTTCAGCTTAATTGTGGCTTTTTTTCCTGAATTGCCATCTCTGAGAAGCCTGGATTGTGTCCACCTATTAAGTGTTTTAGTTGTATGAACAATTTATGGCAATAGGTAGTCTGAGAACTGACAGGCTAAAAGAGAAACAAAGGAATAGCAGTACAGTAGGGAAAGGTTAAATAATCATTAAATTCATTAGGAACTAGGTAGTACAGGGTTGGAGGTATTAAGGGGAAATGAGTCTGGGTTTTCACCGTAACTGCTTTAGAAAAGTAGGAAAACATTGTATCTAATCTTTCTGGAAGAGCTAATGGGAAGAATTTGAGAATTGCTTGTAGGGTGGGAGATGGGGTCAGGGCAAGAGAGTGTTCTAGCATGGGACATTTTCTCCACAAGGAACCACTTTTTCTCTGCCTCTCCCCATTGGAGTTTATAAGTATAGTTCTAAGGGCTTCTGATTATTCAGTCCCTTTGCCTTGTAGCTTTCTAGAGAAGGAGTGCCTTCAAAGGCCAAGCAGACTGACTTGCTGGAATTGTGGTTCATACTGGGATAGTTTTTCCCTTAATCCTTGCTTCTCAGATGTACGTCCCTGGTAAGCTACATGATGTGGAACATGTGCTCATCGATGTGGGAACTGGCTACTATGTAGAGAAGGTGAGTTGGTAGAAGCAAATGTGTCCCCTTGTGAGCAAGAAAAGGGAGCTTAGGAGAAGATCTAAGGTGTGATATATGGTGTCTCCTCTTACCTCTCATTTACCTCTGACCTGTGCAGACAGCTGAGGATGCAAAAGACTTCTTCAAGAGGAAGATAGACTTCCTCACCAAGCAGATGGAGAAAATCCAGCCAGCTCTGCAGGAGAAGCACGCCATGAAGCAAGGTAAGCTTAACGTAGGCCATGTTTTGTCCCTTTCTACCTCCATGATTTAAGAACATGGATTGCAGTGTGAACCCATAGGGTTTAATCTTGACTGGATTAAAGCCATATCTTTATTTCTCTTCCTTTGGTGTTTTGATGATATGTTATTCTCTAGCTTCTGTGTACTATCTGTAGATTTCTGGGTTGGGTGCCTAGGATGGAAATCATGTCTGCTTTTGCAGAGGTCTTATTTAATGGAGATGGAGTAGGGGGATAAGATAATGTAAATGAGTATACAGAAAAGAAACATAGCACTAAGTACTAGTGATTGCTACCTTGGCTGCATGTTAGAATCACCTGGGCCTGCTCCACACCAACTAAATCAATCTCTGGGACCTTGTTCCTTAGGCATCAGTGTTTTTTAAAAGCACCGCAGTTACACAACCAGGATTGAGAACCCCTGTTCTAAATGCAAAAATCTTTTCCACGTTATATCTTGCAGTTAAGTTTGGCTCATTTAATAGCATATTTTGTTCATTTTAGCACATTGACACATTGTAGGCTATAAGTTTGTGTTAGTGTGTCTGTCCCCCTATCACTGGTTAAAAATTGTATTAACAAACTGTAGCTGGTTGTCTCCCTTTGCTTTTCTTAACTCTAGGTCCTCTCCTTCCTTTAGCGCTGGCCAGTGTCTGAATCTTCCTTTTTCTTCCCCAGCTGTCATGGAGATGATGAGCCAAAAGATTCAGCAGCTTACAGCCCTGGGAGCAACACAGGCTACTGCCAAGGCCTGAGCTTGTTGCAGAAATGGGGTTAGAGGGCACCCTGCTTCAGGGGCCTGGACTTCGTGGGAGTGGCTTTTTGGTGTGGCTGGAAGATAAGGGCCTTGTGTTTAATGCTAATAAATGTCATTTGGGCACAGTGTTGGTCTTTTCTTGCATTAGTCAGGTACTGTGTTGGGGTTGGAGGTGGCCGGGAGAGGGGGCTCCTGCCCAGTGCGTGATAAGCTGTGAAGCGGTTCCCACTTTGGAGGCCCCACACGGGATCCCTAGGAGGAACTGAGAAATCTTGCCCTGCGAAGCAATGCAGTCCCGCGAGGGCTCTGTTGCCATGGGAACGGCCGGCAAGCGGAAGTGGGACCAAACGGGCTCGTCCCTTTCCGGGTTGAAGTTCCGCCTCCCCGCCGCGGGAGCCGTATGGGTCACAGCTTCCTGTGCCATCTCCGCCAGCCACTTTCGTGGCTGTCCCCTTTCCAGGCCCGACACCGCATAAGCAGCCTGGCGTCTGTCCCGGCCCCCAAACGACCCCGCGGCGACCTCATGGCACCGCCCCGAATCGGGACGCATAACGGCACCTTCCATTGCGACGAGGCACTGGCGTGCGCGCTGCTTCGCCTCCTTCCCGAGTACCGGGTATGGTCCGTGAAAATTAGCCCTGCACCTACCCGCGTGCCTCCGGGATGGACTGCGTTCTCTTTAACTCTACGTGTTCCAGCCCGTTCTAACTGGATCCCTCTGGTAGCACCCCTCCCACCCGCTCCGGCTCCCCTGTAATTATATTAATCCCCTGCCCGCTCACCTCCCTTGTATTCCGTAGGATGCAGAGATCGTGCGGACTCGGGACGCCAAGATACTGGCTTCGTGTGACATCGTGGTGGACGTCGGCGGTGAGTACGACCCTCAGAGACACCGATATGACCATCATCAGAGGTGGGTTCCCAGATCCCATTTCCTTTACCTCTTTACTTCACCCTTTCTCTGTCCTCTTCGTCTACCTTGGTCCGTATCAGCGAAGGGAATTGGCCTTCGTTGAAATCAAACTCCTGAGTCCCCCTGGGAGTACATTCTCCCATCCTTCCAATTTCTCTGTCTGCCATTCACCCACCTTTTTGCCCTTAGACCTTTCTCACCCCTGACCTCTACCCATGCTTCCCTTGGCCCCCAGTCAATCCTGACTCACCTTCCTCAGCTCAGACTCTTTTCCTGCCAGCACCGTTATCACCTCAACTAATGCCCTTTCTGGGATTAATCCATTCATCTGCTTTTGCTGCCACACATGGGGCTGCTGGGCGCACATGATTGTACTGATCGTTGGCAGTTTAAATGGGCATAATCTACTTCATTCAGACTCTTCCACTGAGAAATTTTTCTTGCCCAAGTGTGTCCATAGTACCATTCCAGTCCCCCTTCCTTCTCTTCAAGTTCTCTACCTCACTAAACCCCCTCAGTGATTGTCCCTGACTTCTACTCCTCAAAGAAAAGTGAACTTTTCCTGCATGAACTTCCTCAGTTTCCCACTCCTGAATACCCTGAACTCTCTCAATCCTTTTCAGGAAAAAGTGGTCCCTTCTTTTGGAGATTAGTCCTCTGCCCTTCTTCCAATCTATTACTTTCTTCTCTTTGGCTTCCCCTCACAGGTCTCCCACCAGCGTTTCTATTCTTCCCTATAGCCCAAAACTCTGTCCAAAATATCTCCCATCTTGAAACAAAGGAGTGAACTCAAAACAGAAAACCCCATCAAATCCACTACACTGTTCAAAGTAGTCATCTCTGAGGGATCCTGAAGACATTTTAAGTTTCTATATTTCTCCATCTCTTTTCTTTCCTTCACCCTATTTTTTTTAAACATTGTACTTCTTACTTTTATAAATGGTGTCCAAAGGGAAACCTCCCCTCAGTTACAGCTTAATCTCTCGCTGTCAGTCACTCTTCAAAAGAATAGCCTATCCTGGCTCTACCTCTTCCCTTCCAATTAATTCCCCTCCAGCCAGCTGCAGTAGCCTTCACACCCATCTCAGCTGACTTAGGGTCTCACTTTAACTGACCTCCTTGTGGCATATGACATCATTGACTACTTCCTCTTTGCTAACGGTTCTAGTTTATATACTTTTTCTAAACATTATGCAATATCTGGAATATAAAACATAAAATGAATGCACATGAACCTATTTCCCTACCTAAGAATGGAAACATTGCCATAACCTTTGCATCTGTTCTGTGAGCTTTTTCCCTAGCCCTCTCTCCTCCCTCCCTCACAAGTAAGAATGTTGTTCAGTTCTCACAACGGATTTTAGCAAATGTGTGTTTCTATAAATGATGCATTGTTTAGTTTTGCTTGTTTTTAAACTTTATCAGGGGGTGAAGAGGGATGTTAGTGTATCATTAATCTTTATACCTTGTGTATATTTTATATATATTGTATTTGTACAATAGTTAATAATAAAAATCATTTAAAAAGAGCTCCCTAAATGATTCTGATGGACTGGTATTTGGAAATAACAGCTGTAGTTTTTATTTCCTTAACATGTAATACCTGTTCCTTATTCTCTGTCCCACTGCTGTTCAAATTTCTGCCCTCCTCATTCATCTGGACCATTACAGGTAATCTTGCATTCGTTCTCCAAATGGGCTGGTATGATGCTCTAAAATGCACTTGCCTGCTTAAAATCCCTCAGTGCCCCTCCCCCACCCCACTCCATTGCCTACAGATAAAAATCCAGATTTCTTTTTTTTACATCAATTTTCTTTTCTTTTTTTAATTTATTTTTTATGAAACATAACCACATACAAACACAAACATTATCATATGATCATTCCATTCTTGTTATGTAATCACTTACACACTATCATCACATAGTTGTATATTCATCATCATGATCATTTCTTAGAACATCTGCATCAATTCAGAAGAAGCAATAAAAAGAAAACAGAAAAAATCATACATACCATACCCCTTACCCCTCTCACCAGCATTTCAATCTACTAAATTTATTTTACCATTTGTTCCCCCATTAGTTATTTATTTTTAATCCTTATGTTTTACTTGTCCGTCGATAAGGTAGAAAAAAGGAGCATCAGACACAAGGCTCTCACAACCACAGTCACACTGCAACAGCCATATCATCATACAATCATCCTCAAGAAACATGGCCACCGGAGCACAGCTCCACAGTCTCAGGCAGTTCCCTCCAGCCTCTCCATTACCCCTTAGCTAACCAGGTGATATCTATTTAATGCATAAGAATAACCTCAACTCTGTTTGCAATCTCTCAGCCGTAAATAGTCCAGATTCCTAAGTGTGACATAATCTGGTCTTTGTCCTTCCAGCTTTATCTTTTCTTTTTTTCCCTCCTTTTTTTAATGGTGGTAACGTAAATACAACATAAAATTTTCTATTTTAATAACTTTCAAGAATGCAGTTCACTGATGTTAACTACATTCACAATGCTGTGCTATCACCACCGTCCACTACCAACACTTCTCCATCAGCCCACCTTCATCTTTTTTTTTTTTTTTTTTGCATGGACAGGCTCTGGGAATTGAACCTGGGTCTCCGGCATGGCAGGCAAGAGTTCTGCCACTGAGCCACTGTCTCACTGCCCATCTCACCTTTATCTTTTGCCATCCACTCCTCCTCCTCCAGGCTGCCTTTCTTGCAGTTCCATGCAAAGACCTGTCACTTAGCCATTGTACATTATTCCCTCTACCTGGAATGCCATTTCTCCTTCACCTTTTGTCAGTTTGGTGAACATGCACTAAAAATTGTCAGGACTGATCTGAAAGGGTCTCTTCTCAATCTTTTTCTCATCCCCACCCTTCTTTTCCTTGTTTATAACTTTGCTAGAGCACTCAGTCATTTGTTTGTCCCTAATGAGTGCTGAGCTCCTTGAAAGCAGGGAGATTCCAAGCCAAGATCCATGTTGACCCCTGAGGAATAGCCAAGCATTCCCAATGGGCTTTCTCTCAATTTACTCTCCATCACCCCACCCCATGACTGTCTGAACACACACACACACACACACACACACACACACACAGTTGGTTAATTGGAGCCCCTTCACCTCAGCCCCACCTCCCTAACTCCTCAGGTCTTTCACGGAGACCATGAGTTCCCTGTCCCCTGGGAAGCCGTGGCAGACCAAGCTGAGCAGTGCAGGACTCGTCTATCTGCATTTTGGGCACAAGCTGCTGGCCCAGTTGCTGGGCACTAGTGAAGAGGACAACATGGTGGGCACCCTCTATGACAAGGTAGGAATCCAAGGACAGAGATGCCCCCAAGCATATCTCTCATAGGCCAGTTAGGGTTGGTGCTCACACACACTCAGAAGTGGGCCTAAGGACATTGGGATTCCCACCCCATAGCTGATTGCAGCTCCAGTCTGCCAGTCAGGTTCAGTTTCTCACAGGGGAATGCTAATATCTCCCCTACTTACATCCTGGGATGGTTGAGAACAGATGTGATAATATGTGGGAAAGGGCTTTGAAAAGCATAAAGCAGTATTTCCCAGTCTTTTTTCTCAATCTGGAACACCTCAGATTCGGTTCATAAGTCAAACCTCAGATTCAGTTCATTTTTTTTTAAATCAATACATCTATGTAACCAGTACTCCAGAAGCTGCTCCTATAGCCCCATCCTAGTGAATGTATCCTCATCCCCACCATAGGTAAACACCATCCTGACTTCCAACATCATACATTTGTTTTGCCTAATTAAAAAAAAAAATTTTTATTAGAGAAGTTGTAGGCCATTCTTATTTTTTGTATGTAGGCTGTTGAGTTCAATCCAGACTTTGCTTGCCTTTTTTTATGCCCCACCTCCACCCCCACCCCCATGACATAGCTTTAGTGTGCTCCAAAAAGGTAAAGCTATTAACAGGTTAAATTAGAATTTGGGGAACACCAAGGTTTTAGACTGGGTCACTTTTTTCTTTTACTGCTGAAGGGTTTCTTAGCAATTGACTAAATGAAACCCAAGTTTTAATTAAGCATCAAACTGGGGTCCAGATAAAGAGATGCTGGGCACAGAGGAATTTGTCTTTTGGCTCTCCCTCAGAGTACCGTACCATATGTGTATGGATATATAGGCCTTTGTAAGACATTTTTGCATAAAGCGCTGGCATCAATTCTGCCCCAAAACACTTGCAGCAATCCTCCAGTTTCCTAGCTGAGGCTCAGGAGATGCAGCAACTGTTACCTCACTAACCATGTTATCCAAATAGCCTACTTTTGGCCCACCTGGAGTCTTACCTTCTCTCAGCCATAGGAATCTATTCCCACAGAGCCTCTCAAGGAAGAGTCAGCAGCTCCCTCCCCACACATGCTGGCCTTGTTTCAGGCTCCATGCTATAGCACAGTGAGCATCAGAGTAGGAATAAGTCTCTGAACTCTCCAGTTCCTCCTTTACTCATCCGATTAATGTTGAGAAATCCTCACAGGGCCATGGAGAGAATTAAGTGAGTGTGTGTGAACATACTTTGATACCTATAAAACTTTAAGCAAATGGTAAGTAACCTCAAGAGCATTTCTCTTGCTGCTGCCTTAGATGTATGAGAACTTCGTGGAAGAAGTGGATGCAGTGGACAATGGGATCTCCCAGTGGGCAGAGGGGGAGCCTCGATATGCACTGACTACTACCTTGAGTGCCCGGGTCGCTCGACTTAATCCTACCTGGAACCAGCCCAATCAAGACACTGAGGTAGGGAAGACCTTATGGGGAAGAAACCACGAGGTATGTAAGAACCTCAGAGGGAAATGGAGTGTTTGCCACTCCTAAGTCCTAGGAAAGTAAAAAGTTTGGCCCAGCACTGTGGTTGATTCCTACATGATTCCCAGGCGGGATTCAAGCATGCAATGGATCTGGTTCGAGAGGAATTTCTGCAGAGAATAGACTTCTACCAGCACAGCTGGCTGCCAGCCCGGGCACTGGTGGCAGAGGCCCTGGCGCAGCGATTCCAGGTACAGGCACGGGAGGAGGCCCCACGGCTCAGGGACCAGTGACTGCTGTCAAGCTGCTGGTCGACAGGGGCTCCTGCTTTTCCCCTGACCTTTCTAGCCCTGCCCTAAATTCCTTTCAGGTCGACCCAACTGGAGAGATAGTGGAACTGGCCAAAGGCGGATGCCCTTGGAAGGAGCACCTTTACCACCTGGAATCTGGACTCTCTCCCCCGGCGGCCATCATCTTTGTTATCTACACTGACCAGGCTGGACAGTGGCGGGTACAGTGTGTGCCCAAAGAGCTCCACTCTTTCCAGAGCCGGTGAGGCCCCACCCTTCAGACCTTCACACTTGTTTCAGTCCTATTAGAGGAAACTGCCAACCTCGGCCTCTGCTTTGCTCCCCTCTCTCTCGGTTCCTCAGACCTTCATTTGCTCACTTGTAGGCTGCCCTTGCCAGAGCCATGGCGGGGTCTTCGGGATGAGGACCTGGACCAGGTCAGTGGGATTCCTGGCTGCATCTTCGTCCATGCCAGTGGCTTCATTGGAGGCCACCGGACCCGAGAGGGAGCCTTGAGCATGGCCCGTGCCACCTTGGCCCAGCACCTATGCCTTCCAGAGCCCCTAGTCCAATAAAACTTTCATCTCATGCTTACCAAGTCCTTGTTCATCATTGCCCTACACCTTTCTGAGAACTTGCTCAAATCTAGGAAAAGTTAAACATCTGATGTGTCAGACTCTTTCCTAAGTATTTTCCCACACTACTGACTAAGCTTTGCTTTCTTCGTGTGAAACCATCCACTTCCAGTGGTAGGATAACTTGACCAAAATTGGCTAAAAAGCAGAAGAGCCAGGATCTTAACCCAAAGTCCATGTGCCCCTCTTCCCCTGACTATATTTCAGTGTAACTCCCTGGAAAAGACAGAGTCTGGTAACTGAGTGGAAAACAAAGTTTTAATTAGAGGTGAGTATTTGGGGAGTAGGGCCGAGTAGGTGGTGGCCCTGGGAGAGGGTCCCAAGGAGCAGAGTTTGGGGACATCTCAGTAAAGAGGGGCAGATCATGAATAGCGCCTCCACCCCCAGCTGGGGGTTCCTGGGCCCGGCCAAGCACTGGGCTAAAACGTGGAAACTGGGCATTGACAAAATACAGAGGGATGTGGGCAATTCGCCCTGTGGACCAGCACTGAAGAGAGAGGGGAAAGAAAAGCTTGTCAGACAGAGTCTGGGGCCAAAGACAGCCACAAGGCAGAACCACACAGCGGCCAAGGCCCTGATCTGCTACAACCCATCCCCAGCAGCCTGGTTTACTCACCACAGTGAGCAGAGCACCTTTGTTGAAAGACGGATGGAAAGTGATAAGTTGGGCCTGTGCTCCTGGTTCCCCCTGGATAATACCACTAAGGGAAAAGGAAAAGATGAGCAGACAACTAGAGGCAGAAGGGAGGTGTCATGGAACACGGGTTTGGGCGGGGAAGGTTGATGAGGAACTGAGAACTTCTAATGGCCTGCTTGGCACTTACCAGGGAAGCAGCTCAAACACAGGACTATTGCGAGTGCGAAAAAGGAGGATGACTGATTTACCGTCCTGTACATGTGGATTTCCTATAAGAAATGCATCCAGGAATAGGGAGGAACTCCAGAGGCAGAATCCCAGTGCAGGGCAGAAAACTGCAGGCCAGAGCATGGCCACGCCCGATCCGTGGGGTAACAAACCGAGCAAAGCCCTTCTTTCCCACCTCTTACCTTTCATAAGCACAGCCAGACGTTCCCCGCTGGGGTCCCAAACCATGGAATGAGCCTCTCCCCCAAGTCTATGGACCAGGACAGTAGATTGGTCTCTTTCACCTTCCCTACACTGCCCCTCCCACACTCACCCACCCAGATCACCTCTTCTCTCCATCTGGTGTCTGTACTGTCGTCTCAGACAGATCTGCCACAATTGTTGCTGACTTTGCACCTCCAACGTGTCCCTTTCCATTGCCTGTAGATAAGGGCAGAAGCTCTTAAGTATAGGAAACATGAGCCTCTAGACCTCCTCCACCTCCCCACTGCAGGCATTGACACCTCTGAAGTCTTCTGAGCTTCTGTAATTCCCTTTATCCCTCAGAATAGCCTCTACCAGAGGGTTCCAGCCTGCCTCTGACCACCCAGATACTCCACATTGTGAAGCATTGCCCCTAACTCACCACAATGTTCTGGAAATGACAAGGAATAAATCAGTGGTTCCCCAAAGACACTGAACAAAAGTCGGTTCCCATCTGGGCTCCAACAGCCAGTCTGGAGTCAAGGAGCAAAAAGAAGGGAAAGGGTGCTCTATAAGGTAATGTAGGAGGGAAAGAAGTAGGGGGGGTAGAGAGACAGGCTTGGCTCAGGGGTCCATTGGAATAACAACCTTCGCCCCACCCCCAGCTTCTTACCTGGCAGCGTCCTGATAGAGTAGGCCACCTCTCACAAGTCCACATTTGGGCTTCCCAGACTCTGAGCCAGAGAGAGGCAGATCACAGTTTAGGGCCTCTGGATTCCAAAACCTGAACATATCTCCCTCTGTCAGTCCCAAGGGTCAGGTCAAAGAAAGGAAATGGGGACATTTCCACTCACTGAAAGGCATGCCCTTCCACTCACCGAAAGACAGCAGAAGGGGTGGTAGCCAGGACTTTGCTGCCATCTGGGGACCAGAGAAGGTTGGTGACTCCACCTCCTCGGAACCAGGGAAGGGGGACACAGGTCTCTGTTGAGACATCCCATACCTAGGAGAATAGGGGGGCAGGACAGTGTGGCAGAGAAAACTTAAATATCCTTGTCATCTTTCATTCAGTGGACTGCCGTCTTCTAGGTACAAAGATCCAGAAAGGGAAGGAAGCAGGAAAGGGATTGTTAAAACAAAAGGAAAAAGGTTTATTTTTATAATCTATAACAAGCAGAATTTTAAATCTGAGAAGTCTGGATGGTAGGAACACCTTCCCTGGGTAAGTTAAGACTGAATGAACAGAAAAAAAAAAAAAAAAGATTGAATGAACAATTATCCTTCTCCTTCCCCCGTAATATTTTCCACCAGGTGGAGAGCTCTTTTCTCAAGACTGAAACAAACAGAAGAGGAGTGGTACCAACTTACCAAGATAGCAGCATCCACAGGTGAAGCTGAGAGCAGCCGCCCCCCATTGGGGGCCCAGGCCAAGCTAGTGACAGGTGTGTGTCCAGGGTGAAAGAGCACTTGGGCACAGCCAGAAGACGGTCTATCAAGGAGAAATGGATGATGATGAGTCAGAAGAAGCAAACAAAAAAGTCCCACAATTATTTTTCCTTTCCTCCTTCTGTTCAACCCTCCCATCCCTTCTGAGCTCAAATCCGGGTTGGGGGAAAGGAGTTAAGATTATGGAAATTAAAGAAAATAATGGTGAACAAAGACCAGTAGGTCTGCACAAGAGAACGAGTGATCAGCATCTCTGCAAGAGGATGAGCTGTCATTACAGCAGGAGGGCCTCAGGGAGACACAGACTTCTGATCAAGAGTTAGGAAGTGCTGAGCTGGGGAGCTGCCATGCCCTACCTTGGATGAGTCTTCTCCCCATAGGACCATCCAGCCTAGGATTTGGGATAGTCTAGGATGTTACCTCAAGGGTCAACCTCTTCTCTTTCCAGTTATCTGGAAATCCCTGCCTTTTCTTGTCTGAATTTAGTCCCCCTCCTCTAGCATAGGATATGTTCCTCCTATATTCCTATGGTGTTTTCTGCATCTGTCATAAAAATGCTGATATATGGGTCGAACTCCATCACTAGGCTAGGAACTACTGATGGTTCTAGCTCAGTCTTATTCAGCTCTGTATCAGAAGAGCCGTGCACTTGGCCTGATTAATGCAGGCTACTTAATGCCACCCTCACCTTTTTCCACCTAACTATAACCACCTTTAGCTCTAAGAAGATCTTTGGTCACTCATCTACAACGTTTTCTTTTGAACTATCTTTTCAGGACAGTTCACACAGATCCATCTCATTCTTTTCAGAGGCTCTATTGTATTTCATTAAGTAGATAAGCCATAATTTATTTAATTGTGCTTCCATGGGTGGACATTTCAATTGTTTGTAATTTTTTGTTATAAACAAAGCTGCAAAAAAAAATTTTCTTTGTGTCTTTTTGTACCCAAGCCATTATTTGTAGGGGGTAGATTATTACTTTTTTGGGGAGTGGGAGAGATTATTAAAGTGGAACTTACTGGTAAAACAGGCTTATACCTTAAAAAAAATAATAAATACGCCAACAAATTATTTTATCTAGGTATGAAATATCTTTAAATAAGGAAATTTATCATCTTTTAAATATTTTACATTTTATTTTGTCTTACTACTGTACTTACCTTCAAAAATAATATTAATTAATAATGGTGATAATGATATCTGTCTTTACCTTGATGTTACTGGAAACTCTTTTATTTTGTGTTTTCAGCTAGAATGTCTGCTTTTTGGGAGGCAGGTTTATTGATGAAAGCATTCCTTTCAATTTGCTAATGTAATAAATCACATAGATTTCCTAATGATTAACTTCTGGAAAACCCTACTTGGTTAAGAAGTTTTATTATTTAATATGCTTTTGGATTCCATTTACTAACATTTTAAGATTTTTCATCTGTGCCCCAATATTTTCTTTCTTGTACTATCTATTATTGGGTTTAGGTATTAGAGTTATGTTAGCTTTATAAAAATAAATGAGGATGCAATGCCCACAAGAGAAACCAGTCTCCAGTGTCTTGGAGCAGCTAGAAGGAAAAACCTGAAATTGTATTTTGTTACCCATATCAAATTCTGAAATCTGTTCTCTAACTACTTGTTAAAATGTACTTTGAAAATCACTGCTTTTCTGGATATATATTATATTTCACAATAAAAAGGATTTTTTTTTAAATGCCAAATAAATAAATAAATAAATAATAAGGATGGATTCTGCAAAGAGTACACTAATGGAAAAACTAGTGAAACACAAAGTCTGGAGTTACTAGTAATATACAAATGTTAGTTTCTTCATTTTGATAAAAACAACATAGTAATGTTACAATGCGGGTCTGGTGAGAGGTATAGTGAACTCTGTACGACCTTCATAACTTTTCTAGAAAACTAAAATTATTACAAAATAAAAAGCATACTAAAAGGGTGCATGGGTAGTTTAGTGGTTAGCATGCCCGCCTTCCATGCGGGAGACCCGGGTTCGATTCCCAGACCACACACCCCAAAAAAAAGTATATTAAAAGGGAAAAATAAATCAGCCGACTTTCTAAATTTTTCTATGATGCAGGGTAATTCACGTTAACATAGAGATTTTCTATTCTTTGACATCAAATATAACTCCTGTAAATCCATCTTCTTTAGTGGTAGAACCCATCCTTTTCAATTCTAGAGTCAACTGTGATAGAGTAAAAAGTTTTGATATATATTCACATACCATACAATCCATCCAAGGTATACAACCAGTGGCTTTTAGTATAATCTCACAGTTATACATTCATCACCACAATCAATTTTAGAACATTTTCATTACTCCAAAAGGAAAAACCCCATACCCCTTAATAATCCCTCTATCCTTCTCTAGCCCTAAATAACTACTAATCTAATTCTGTCTCTATAGATTTATCTGTCTTTAAAGAATATTAAAATATTACTGTTAACTATTATCCGTAGTTTGCTTAGGTATACTTTGCTAGAAATTCAAACATTTCCTTTAGATTTTAAAATTTGTTGGCCTGCAAGCTGTACATAACATTTTTTATAATTCTTCTGATTTCTTCCATATCTGTGGTTAGGTCCTCTTTCCCATTCTGAAAATATACTATGGTTTTCTCTTTTTTTTAGTTGGGCTGGCCTAAAGGTCTTCATCTTAATTCTTAAAGAACCAGTTTCTAGTTTTATTTTTAGTTGGTTATCATGGGGATTTTTTCCAATTTCACTAGTTTCCTATTCATTCCCTCCCTTCTTTTCCTTATTTATTTATTTATTTATTTATTTTTCCTTCTTTTCCTTTAAACTTATATTTCACAGCCTTCTGGAAGAGACATGTCTTTCTAGTCCATGATCCATAGATACATCCTCCCACAATCCCAGAAGCCCCTAGTTTTGTCCCTTTCTCTACATATGAGCAATCTCAAAACCTCTTCTCTGGAGAATTCCTGATATTCTCACAAGCAGTGGGGACAACCAAAGCAAAAGGCTGAGCCCCCAATCTTGGGGTTTGTCCATATGAAACTTAACCCCGCAAAGAATAGGCTAAGCCTACTTAAAATTAGACCTAAGAGTCACCCCCAGAGAACCTCTTTTGTTGCTTAGATGTAGCCTCTCTCTCTCAGCCAACATGACAAGCAAACTCACTGCCCTCCCCCTCTCTACATGGGACATGACTCCCAGGGGTGTGGACCTTCCTGGCAATGTGGGACAGAAATCCTACAATGTGCTGGGACTCAGGACCAAGGGATTGAGAAAACCTTCTGAACCAAAAGGGGGAAGAGAGAAATGAGACAAAATAAAGTGTCAATGGCTGAGAGATTCCAAACAGAGTCGAGAGGTTATCCTGGAGGTTATTCTTACATATTAAATAGATATCACCTTTTTAGTTAAGGCGTAACAAGAGACTGGAGGGAACTGCCTGAAAATGTAGAGCTGTGTTCCAGTAGCCTCTTGTTTCTTGTAGATGATTGTATAATGATATAGCTTTCACAATGTGACTGTGTGATTCTGAAAACCTTGTGTCTGATGCTCCTTTTATCTACCTTATCAAGAGACAAGTTAAAACATATGGCATAAAAATAAATAATAGGGGGAACAAATGTTAAAATAAATTTAGTAGACTGAAATACTAGTGATCAATGAATGGGAGGGGTAAGGGGTATGACGTATGAATTTTTTTTCTATTGTCTTTTTGTTTTTCTGAATTGATGCAAATGTTCTAAGAAATGATCATGATGATGAATATACAACTATGTGATAAAAAAAGAATGTTCATATTGCATGTTGATTGGCTTTTTAATAAAAATAAATAAAAAATAAATAAAAAAAATAAAACACCTCTTCTCTGATCTTAGGTCTACTTCTCCCATACCCATTTTAGGTTCTGTAAGGACAAAGAACTTCCCTCCCAGACCTCCTCGCCACCGCCCTACCCTAGCATGGCTGCAACCTTCAGGACAAGGTAAGGCAGAAGCTGCAGGGACTCACCGGGTCGACAAGGAGGTAGGGTCCAGGGTCCATATGAGAATGCAGCTCTGGCAAGCCACAGCCAAGACAGAGGCACTGAGGGGCTTCCAGGCTAGAGCCGCCACATTTCGCTGCAGCCGGTGCTTCAGGGAGGGAACTACAGTGCTGGGGTGAAAGGACAGGGAGATGAGCCAAAGCAGGGACACCAAGGCTCAGGGGAGCCGAGCATAGGTCAGGGAAAGCTACAGAAGAAAAGCCTATCCGCCCAAGGCCTAGGCATACTGTGGGAGAGGAGAACACGGTTATCAAGGTTGGAAAGAGTATATACCTAGTCATGGAGCCTCCCTAATCTCAGTTCTGGAAGGGGTCTTCTGAACCAGGGCCAGGAACTACACGACTCCTCTGGGACCAAGGGTGAAGACGGAGGGGAGACTGATCTATGGGGACTGAAAAGTCAAGAGTCCATCTGGTACGTCCCACACACCTGTTGGCATTATATACACGGATAGAATCATCCAGCAGGGCCACTGCAAACTTGTTGGTGTGGGGGTGCCATGCAAAGACCCTCAAGCAGCAGCTGGACCTGGAATAGGAATGAGCATGAAGAGTAAACCTGCACCTACTTATACCCTAGAAGCTGGGATTCCCTTCCCTTTCATTTGAGGAGATGTTTGGTTTTTAATTTTACTTTTATTTCTTTTTTTTTCAGGGAGGAGTTTGAAGAACAGTCAGGAAAGGAATGAGAAAGTCTCTGCCTTGATTTCCTTCTCCCCAAAAGAAGTTCCAATGTTCATGATAGTCTCACAAAAGAACTATAGCTTTGTATGCTCACCAGTTCGTGACTTGGGCAAATTCAGCAATCAGATCTTCACTCTTGAGCTGCAAGAACAAAGTGGACAGAGGACACACTGGGAACAGAGGACTTGTCCCTTCAATGTTCTCATAGGAGAGCTGGATTACTCCCACCCTTCCTGACATTAAGGGATGGGAAATGGACAGGGAGTAAAGGACAGGGGAAGAAGCCAAACTTACAGAGAGGTGGGGAAACAGGGACCCATGGAGGGAGGAGGCCCATCGACAGAGTGCTAGGGTCCAGCTGGATGCCGTCTTCACCCACTTAAACACTGGGGGGTTGAAGAAGCAGCTGTAAGTAAACCATTCACAGGGCCCTTCCTGGACACTCTCTTAGGCCAGAGACAAGCAGGGACAAGCCACTCCACAAGTCCTTCTGCCCAGGGCGGCTGCCGTGGCTCAGCAGGCAGAGCTCCGACCTGCCGTGCTGGAGGTCTGGAGTTCGATCCCTGGTGCCTCCTGCCCATATGCAAATTAAAAAAAAAAAAAAGTCCTTCTGCCCAGCAAGTGCTCTGGACACCCACTCAGGGGGATGTAGATAGAGGGGAGAAGAGAATACCAGTGTAAACAACCTGGCCAAGAAAAACAGAGGGAAAGGGGCTGGGCCTAGAGTGATGGGGTGAGGGAGAAAATATGGAGAAGAGACACCAGCCACAACGCTAGAGATA
This sequence comes from Myrmecophaga tridactyla, assembly GCA_004026745.1. NCBI lineage: Eukaryota > Metazoa > Chordata > Mammalia > Pilosa > Myrmecophagidae > Myrmecophaga > Myrmecophaga tridactyla. The sequence goes on along the minus strand of PVIY010009133.1, from coordinate 24,463 downwards.
GCTAGAGGAAGATACTTACCCTCTTCCTCCGAGTTTGCAATTTCATTCAGCACCCCAAAAAGGCCCACATCACGCCTGACATAGAGAGAAAGCTGTGAGTCAGATTGATCTGACCCATTTAGTGCCCCTCCTACAAGTTTCTTTCATACACTCAATAAAAATAAAAGCAAAGAAACTCACATTTAATGAGTGCCAATAATGTGCCAGGCACTTTATATATTGTCCTTTCATTTAATTATCACACTAATCTTCTGAATAACATTATGCCCAGTTTACAGATGAGGCAACTAAGCTCGGATGTCTTACAGGGCTTACTGAGCAGGTTAAGGAATCAGAACTTGCCCTAAAACAGTGAATGGAAAGCCACAGAAGGGTTTTAAGCAGAAGAATAAACTGAACACATTCACATTTTATAAAGATCGGTCTGGCTGCAGATTAATGTGGGACAAGAATGAGAGAAGGAAATCAGCCAAAAGGCTACTTCAGTAACCTAGAAAAAAGGTAAAAGTGGCCTGAGTCATTGGGAATGGGGAAAAAAGTAGACAGAGTTATGTGGAATGAGCAAGATCTGAGGATTAATTAGACATGGTAAGAGGGAGAGAGCAATATCAAGGCAACACCTAAGTAATAATGATAGCGGCTACTACTGCTTGAGCACTGACAACGTGCCAGGTGCTAGCCTAAGTGCTTCATGTGCATTTTGAAATTTAGTCAGCATCACAATCTTACAAAATAGGCATTATTATCATTTGCATTTTTAGATGAGAGGACAGAGGCACGAAGAGGTAAATTAATATGACCAAGGTGTCCCAGCCAGGAAGTAGCAGAGTCGGAATTCAACCCCAGTCTCTCTGCCTCGAAGCTTACACTCAAACCATTTGTTCCTGAATGAGTGGTAAGTCCATTCCTTGAGATGAAAAACCAGGGAAGCAGCAGGTTAGAGAAGAGAAATGAAGAGATCAGTTTTGAACATACTGAGTATATCAAACCTGTACAATATTCAATTGGGGATGTTTGCAGATAAATGAGCATCCACGCCTAGAGCACCGATCTGAAGTCCAGGGAGAAAAAGGCAGTACTAAGGAAGAGGGCTAGGACACAGTCCAGGGAATGCTAACATTTAAGAGACATCAAAAAGAGGAACTTCAGAAAAGGCTAAGCAGCAGCAACCAAAGAGGGAGGAGACAAGAAAGAGCCCAGGATTGAATGGCTTTTTAAACACAGAACTGATGTTTAATGTCACTCACACAAAGAGGCATACAAATTAAACTATACTGCAATACCAAATATCAAAGTTCGACAACACGTGTGGTGGGACTGCAAATATGCACAATTTCAATGGAGGACTATTTGACAACCAACTCACACAACTACAAATGAACATACCCTGTGAACCCAGTAACTTCATTCCTAGGAATAGATCCTATAGATAATAATAATAATAATAACAGCTACCATTTAGAGGGGTTAATAAATGCCAGATATTATATTCTAAGTGCTTTACCTCTATTAACTCATTTATTCCTCACCATGACTGTGTAAGATAGGTTCCATTTTACAGATGAGGAACCCAAGAGACACAGTAATTTACCCCAAGGTCACACAACTAGAAAGTGGCACAGCCAGGGACTGAACACAGACACTGTGGCTTCATTCCCACATGTGCAAAATGAGTGACTTAAGTATAAGACTGTTCAGTGCAACCATATACCAATCTTGATGAACTTCAGATAAAGGTTCAGAAGTTTGAGACATGAGATGGGGCCAAGAAACAGGTTGACATAATCAAACCAGAAAGAAAGGACAGCAAGTCAATAGAGATGAAATGGAACTACTGTTGCACAGCCTTGAGTTCCACAGTAAGAAGTTGATATGATGAACGAAATAAAGGCTCTGGGCAAGGGAGAGCTTGGATGAAACAGCCTTTAGGAGAGCAGCCCAAGGCAGAGGGGTTGCGTCCTCATTTTCCCCTCAGGAGACCCTTTGCCATGCCTCACCAAATGTTGATGCATCTCTTCCAAACTCGCTCCCGGTGGTGGATGAATGCGGTTCTTGTGCCATGGTCCAGCCTCCCAGGGGTTTTCAGGGGATCCTTGGTCAGGTGTAGGACAGGAAGATTGATCCACTATAGCCGAGAAATGAGAGATGTAACAGTGAGTCAGTCTCTTCCCCAGATTCCTGCTGAACACCCTGCCATCTCCAAACCATAGCTGGACTAAGGGTAAGTGGCTCCAGAGACATCTTTCCCATTGCCACAAAGTTAACATTTCTGAGTATGGAAACAGGACTTAGCTTTCTCACCTCTAATACTGGAATATTTCACAGGGTTGCTGTGATTCTTAAATCATACAGCATTTGTGGAAAACACCTCAGAGCATCTTTCTTAAATAGCAAACAATTAATATCGGTCTTTCTTCCCTTTTCTTCCAAGGAACACCACGGAGGTTGTGCCTTCCCATTTCTCCCAAACTTTAAAACACTCTCCCTGATCTCATCTCCCACTCTCAAACCCTCCTACTGTTCTGTACCGTCCGTTTTCCCAACCCCGCCACCCATTCGCCTCCGTTCTTTCCAAACCCTCTAGGTCCGCCCCACAGCTTCTCAGCATCTTCAGCATCCCTCATCCTCCAATCCCACCCCTAAAACACATTCCAGCCCCTTCCATTCTTCTCCCGCCCTGGCCAGGATATCTGCAGTCGGCCAGTCCTCCGGGTCTCTGCCACGCTCCTGCTGCCTCCGTTCCCATTCCCCCGACTCTGCCCGGATGCCTGCAGGTCCCCGCCGTGCTCGCCCAGACCACCTGGCCCCGGAAGTCCGGAGGCGGGCTGTCATAGCTATTGCCTGTCACGAGCTCATTATTGTGCTCGTATAGGGTGACTTGTCCCCTGGGCGGCGGCGGAGGGAACAATCCCAGGGAGCACATCGTGCCGGTCTCGAAAAGTCTGGGGTAAGCCAACACCCAACAGGCGCCCGCGCCGATCCCACTCCTCTAACTCAGTTCCCGGGCTAGATTCGGATGCGGACCGGTAGCCGCATGGGACAAACAAGCTTTGCAACGCTCAAAGGAAGAGAAGCGAAGGACGCGGGCGCGTTCCTGGCCCGACTTCCGGAGTTTCCTCGTGCACCTCCTGGCGGCGGGAGGGGGAAAGGCGCGGACAAGTTGGCAGAACCCTCCCTGGTTAAGGACCAATGAGGTTTTTTTCCCTGTGAGACTGTTTTTCTCAGCTCCGAATTCCCAATACCGTCTTCAACGCACTTCTTATCGCTCGGGAAGTCCGAAGTAAGCCACGTTCAGGGAAATACCTAATTAAGCCCGCCCAGACCTGTGGATCGCCCAGAGGGAAATACAGGCAGTGTCACAGGAGCTGGCTGGAAGCTGAGGGATAAGCCTCATGCGGGAGGAAAGTCAGAAGGAAGACCTTGGGAGGGACAGTGCTGCTCTCACAGGAACCCAGAGTTCTCAGGGTTAGGCGTCCTGGAAGGGAAAGTGGGTACAGTTGGAAAACAGTAACATTTCCTGCGTACGTGTTATGATAAGCCCTTATATAATTGTTACAACAACCCCATGAGATGAAGTGGGTTCTGTTATTATCATAGCACCTTAAGGAAAGTGAGACAGAAGAGATTGGACCTAGAAATACCAAACAAGGCATTTTGACTTCAGAATAAAAGAGAGATGAGTCATTCACTTTAACTCCGAAGGTTGAAATTAGAACTAGAGTCTAACGCAGAACAGGTGCTCCTCTTATAACTGTATGTCTTTGGAAAACGTCATTGAATTCTCTGAGCTTCAGTTTCCTCATTTGCAAAGTGTCCTAATTATTTCATATGGTTATTTCCCATACAAAAAATAGTGGACGTTGAAGCCATTTAATAAATCATAAATCAGAGTTATGTGCGCTCGGTAACCAAGAGCACATAACTCTATCATCAAATAGGTGTTCTCAGGCATCAGTTCATTCATTTAGCAAATGTTAATGAGCAGTTTGAAGGGCTATGCTCTGGGGACACAAATATATAAGACATCATCCCAACTCCCAAAAGCCGTCGGCCTCATTGGACAATCAAGGGAATCTAACATTCTTGGATTCCGTTATCTACCTCTCCTTTCTGCCTGAAAATTCCTCCCAAGAAAGTAATCCTAGATCAGAACACAAAGGGCTCCAGAATCCATCTCTAAAAATGCCTTTCACCTGAGAGAAGGCCCGAGGTGGGGGGTGGGGGTGGGAAGGCATCCTCTCTAATGGAATACTTCCTAAATGTTAATGTATTTATGACATCCAGGGGAATCTTGTTAAAATGAAGAGTCTGGGGTGGTGCTGAGAATTTGTAGTTTCAAAAAGCCTCCAGGTGATACAGACCACACTTTGAGTGGTTCCAACCCATTTCCATTGGCCCAATTTAATCAGTTCACTGTCACCTGGAAAATCAAAGAAAGCTTAAAAGAGCCTACCATTTAAACTGGGCTAGTTTGGGGAACCTAGACGCCAGGAAAACTGTAATTGAGAAGAGAGACAGGGCAGTCTTGAAGGAAAACAGGGACTTAATATCTGATGGATTGGTGGAAAGTAATGAGAACCCACCAAACAAGTTAACAATCAAGACACCATCCAAACGATACCCTGAGAAAGTAATCACTCCCACCTGCTACTCTCACTATCCCTTCCATGAAGCCTCCGTTTTCACCCTCAAGAGGTAATAATTATTGTAGGTATCTGAAGTGTGAGCTGAAGAGAAGGAACAGAACTAGGGTATTCCTATCTTCCCTTCCCCATATCTCCCATTTAACTTTTTTCAATGTTTTTCACAATTTGGGGGGTTCTAGAGAAGACCAGGCCCAGGCCTGGGGCGCACCCGGCTAACGTCACCAGGGGGCGCGGCGGCCCCGGCGATACAGCGAGTGTGACCTACCGACCCCGAGGCTCAAAGCTTTGGCGGGCGGTCTCCACAGCCCCTCCCTAAGACCCGGGCGCGAAACCGAGGCAGACCACGGCCCACTGCCTGAGACTTCTAAAAGAAGCCTCCTCCTCCGGGAGGCTAGAGGCCCCGCTGGAGCCCTCGTGCCTGGAGCCCGGCCGCCATGCCTTACCCGACCCGCCCGAGCGCGGCGCCCGGGCCGGGGGTCGGTAACCAAGCGCACATGGCCCGCCTGGCCCTGTTTGTCCTGGCAGCGAGCCGCCGCTATTTGAGGCGGTTTTTATCTCCCAGAAACCAGCAAAACCCCAAGGAGTCTAGGGAAGATGAAAGGGGCAGAGGGGCCGGGGAGGGGAGGGCCGCCAGGCTGCGGCGGGCGGGAGCTGGCACCGGACAGGCGGGGATCTGGAGGCAAGAGGGCCAGGCCCTGGGGGGGGGGGGGGGTCCTGAGAAGCCCGCCTAGTGGGGTGGGGGCGGGAGCCCCGGGGTCCACCTCAGGCCTCTTCCTCTCCCAGACCAGCTCCAAGGCCTACCCCATCCCCCACCCCACCCCCAAGCCTTACCCGCCTACGGTCTCCTGCCCCCTCCCCCCAGTCTCTCTTCCGCCACAGCCCCCAGCCCCTAAACAACTCCTCGGGATTCCCATTTCTTCAAAGTGCCTTTGAAGCAGCGCGCCCCGCCGCCTGAGGGCAGGGGGTTTCGCACCTGGGCGGGCGCAGGATGGGAAGGGGACTAGTGACTGGAGGTCTCCCTGCTCACTGACTCGGACACTCTGACCCCTTCCACCCGTTCCTACGCCACCAGCGCAACTCCGGACCGGGCGAGCTGGGCCATCGACGAGGGGCGCCGCCCGGAATCCAGCCCAGGCCGAGGAGAGCCGCCTGCGAGCCCCATCAGTCCAGAGGGGGAGATCTAGGGGACGAAGCCGCACAAAGCCCTATTGTGGCTGGGGGATGGCCGCCACAGTGTGGCTTTTGTTCCTCCGCTCACTCGGGGGCGGTTTACGTGACAGGCCGGGCCCGCCCGTGGGGAGCCGCACCACGCACGCAGTAGTCCGCGCTGCGACCGCGGTGCCCGCTTTCGGGCCGGGTCACAGTCCTGGCAAAAGTCCTATCGTGCAGAGTACAAGAAAGGGCAGAGGCAGGAACCACACTGCCTCCACTTTCCCAACTCTGCAGAGAGTACTGGGCGGTCAAAAAGTGAACGTAGTGGGTAGGGCTTAGCTCACCAACTATTTTACCGTTAGTAATGTGCAAACGTGCACAAGAGAATGCCCACAGGAGGTCCCCAGTTTGCTAAGGAAAAATACTGTGGCCCACCCTATGCCCTTCCTCATCCCCTTTTCTCATAGTTCAGTATTTCAAATCAAACTTTTATTTATTAAATTAAAAAAAAAAAAAGACTCCATGAGGGCATGGATCCCTTTCCTTCCACAATATTACCCTCTCCCCAAACTCCAACGGGTTTTACCCTTTAACTTGGGGCCTTGAGAGAGCAGAGGACAGAAAAGAAAGATCCAGAGTCACAGGAAAGGCATTCAAAGGCACAAAGCGGTTTTAACAGTCACTGAAGGTGGAGTTGGGAGCCATCAGAAGTACCAGGTGGGGAGCCTGTGGATGCACCCCTAAATCAACTTTGCTCTATAATTTCTTCTTTCTCATGGCTTCTAGGCACCACACCTAACACAGTACCTTGCACATAGTAGGCACTCAATAAATGCGTGGTTTACTTGAATCTGATCCTAGAGAAAGCTTTCCCCACCAATTCTTCAGGAAAGGCACCTTTAAAACAATGTCCTCCCTCTGTTAGGTGGGCTTCCCCAAGAGAGCACGTCTAAGATAGCAGTCACAAACTCTCCATAACCTTGGCAACATGGGCTTAGCCTGACTGGGTCATGGTGCTGAGAGAGGGGCAGTGGGAAGAACCTGCTCTGAGACCTAGCCAACTGGGGTACTTTCCAGTCCTTCTCCCCTCCATAGGACTTGTGGTTTCACAGCTTCTGGCTGGGGCTGGGGATATTAGGGATCCCCTAATTGAGAGATAATCCCCTCAACTCATTAACAGAGATCTAGCCAACCAACTGTATTAGCAGAGACTCCATTAATAGAGAAACCCCATTAACTGAGATCCTGATGATAGAAATTCTATTAGCAAGATCTCCACTAACACTTTGTTTTCATAGAGATGCATTTGACTAGCATTTCCTTAGCAAAAATGGACCTCCTTCCCTCCCCAGCTTACTCTATATGACCCGTCATCATAACTTAGATAAATAGAATTATTATTATTACTATTCATTACGCTTGGTATACAGAGGTTAAATACACAGACCCGGAGGCAGCCTCCCTGACCCAGGGATCACCCCATCTTTGGGATCCGATCCCCACTGGTCTGTCCCCCTCTTGGTACCCTGCTCCCTGACGGGTCACTAACCGCAATCCCCTTAACTTTGGTACCTAGTGAAGGGGCCACGAAGGGACAATAAATTATCATCATCATCATCATTGTCGTTTGGAAAAAGGAAGAAGGCTCTGGAGAATGAACGGCAGTGGAAGAAGAAGTTGGGAAGACTGGAGTCTGGAAGCTGAGGGATAGAGGTAAATAAGCTTTAGGAGCAGAAAGGATGCATGTCAAAGAGTTAATGAGATGGAGAAATAAAGAGTTGGGCACCCTCTCTCCCTCGGCCAACACGCAACACGACAAGCAAACTCACTGCCCTCCCCCTCTCTACATGGGACATGACTCCCAGGGGTGTGGACCTTCCTGGCAAGGTGGGACAGAAATCCTAGAATGAGTTGGGACTCAGCACTAAGGGATTGAGAAAACCTTCTCAACCAAAATGGGGAAGAGTGAAATGAGACAAAGTGTCAATGGCTGAGAGATTCCAAACAGGGTTGAGAGGTTATCCTGGAGGTTATTCTTACGCATTAAATAGATATCACCTTTTTAGTTAAGGCGTAACAGAGAGGCTGGAGGGAACTGCCTGAAAATGTAGAGCTGTGTTCCAGTAGCCTCTTGTTTCTTGAAGATGATTGTATAATGATATAGCTTTCACAATGTGACTGTGTGGTTGTGAAAACCTTGTGTCTGATGCTTCTTTTATCTACCTTACAGACAGATGAGTAAAACATATGGATTAAAAATAAATAATTAATAGGGGGAACAAATGTTGAAATAAATTTAGTAGACTGAAAAAAAAAAAGAGTTGGGCACCCAAGTGGAAGGAAAGTGAGGTGGTGTGGCAAAAGCAGGAAAGTGAGAAGCTGTGGCAAGAGAAGAGCTCAGGAAGCCACAGTGAAGGAATGAGGCACAAGGGAAGGGTTTGAAATGAGAGTTTGTGGAAAGCTGGGCTTATAGAGAAGGGAGGAGGTGAGATGAGGAGGCATGCAGGAAGATATCCAGGCCCAGAATGGCCAGGGGAGAGATGGAGAGAACCCCAATGGGGCAGCATGCACGGGACAAAGTGGGTGAGGGGCAAGCAGTGGTCCACTGAACCAAAAGAGGCTGACATGGCAGCCCTAGGGTTGGCGCTGGAGACCCTGCATCCAGCTCAGATCTCCAGCAGGTTGCTCTGCTGCTCTGGGCTGCCTCCAGCGGTCTTCTCTGGGGGTGCTGGTGAGGCCGAAGGTCGAGAGGTCTGACTGGCTTCCTCTTCCCCTGCGTTGCGGCCCTCCCCCAGCTCTTTGGGGCCACTAGGAGGTGGACCAGGACCTGGCTCGCCATGGGTGCGCTGGTGTTTGCTCAGATGGTCGCTTCGGGTAAAGCGCTTAGAGCAGAGCAGGCAGGTGAACTTCTTCTCCCGGGTGTGAGTACGCACGTGGCGCTCCAGCTCGTCTGAACGGGTGAACCTCTTGCCGCAGAAGAGCCAATTGCAGACGAAAGGCCTCTCACCCGTGTGCCAGCGCAGGTGGGCCTTCAGGTGTGAGGCCTTGCCATACACCTTGCCACAGCCGGGAATGTGGCAGCTGTGGATGGGCTTCTTCCGCAGCCCAGCTGCTGCTGCCCCCAGCCGCTCTAGCTCTTGGCAATTGGGGCAGTCACAGGAGGAGCGCCCAGCCCCATTGCCCCCATATCCACCACTGCCCCCAGGGCCTGCGCCCCTTGGGGGTTTGGTCCCACCACTCCCCTCCAGCTGCCCACTATTGCCCACTGCCTTTGGTTTATAGACATCCTGGGGCATAACATGCTGGTGCCCTGGTTGCAGGAGGTGGGGAGCTGGGTAGGGGGCTGGATTAAGGGGAGCAAAGTCAGATGGGTAGGTAGGCAGCTGGGGATTCAGTGGAGGCTGAGCAGGGCCTGTGGGCAGTGTCCCTTGAAGCCCATCACCCTGGCTCTGACCACTGCCTAGCCAGTTGCCCCCAGGGTGCATGTCCCACCAAGGAGCAGGAGCGTTGCCTGGGCCTGATGAGATGCCTGCATGGATGCCCGCCTTGTACCAGGAGCCATAGGGGTGTGCCATGTCCAGGGAGGTATAGACACTGGGCAGGCAGTCAGAAGAGCTGTGCCCTTTGGGCACTAGTAGCCCAGGGTCCTGGGTACCTGTGGGCCCAGGGAATGAGTGGGAAAAAGGAGGGTAGTCATTGGCATAGCCCGAGGAGGGTGCTGGAGGACTGCCTGCAGGTGAGAGGAGCCCATTGGTGCTTGAAAAGGGGGCTGGGTAGGCATCCCCCATGGTTTTGGGGACAGAAAGGTCACTGCCCACCGAGTAAGGCTTCTTAGCGCCTGCTTTGCCCAGTGTTGTTGAGTCCCGCAGAGGGCTGGAGCCACCAAATTTGCTGCACGCTGCCGTCAGCATGGCCAAGGGACTGGAGCCATAGTGAGCTTCCTCCTGTGGGGAGAGGAGGAGGGGACAGAATGAGGGGCAAAGCTCTGGGACTGAGCCCTAGAGAAATGGAAGACAGAACAAAGGGGTCAGGGAGGAATTGAAGAGGATGGGGAGGGAGTTAAAGGTATCAGGGAGGAGGCTAGTGAAGCCTGGGGGCCAGGGGCAGAGCTAAGATGGATTCATGGAAGGAGAGCAGAGACCCAAGTCTGCAGCCTAATGCCCCAACCCTGGAGGCTTAAAGCAAAGCTTGTTTTTGGGTTGCTAGCTTGTGTGCTCAGGATCTGCTAGGAGAAGACAGGTCTTAAATAGCTTTGAGAAGGGCTAGAGATAGAAGCAACACCTGAGTGAGATGAAAATTTGGGATCATGATCCTTGGAATTGGGTTTAGAGCAGAGGCCATGGTCAAAGGCTTGGAAAGGAAAGATGAGGCCCCAAGAGCAGCACTGGGAGAAGGCTGAGTATCAGGGGACTGTAGTTGCCCCCATCCATATTTCCCCATCCTCACCCTATATTCCGTTTCTTGCTTCTGCTTCAACCCCTGACTTAAGCAGCAGCCTGGTTTCCCTGAGGTCAGGTCCTCGGGTCCCTGGTAAGGAATCTCTTGGCAGAGACTGGGGCTGGAGAGCAAGAGGAAGTGATGGCGGAGACACTGGGACATTGAGAGGGAACAGGGCTGCTGCCAAGCCAGGATTGTGGCTGAGGCAAAAATGTCTTTCAAGCGGATAGTGGGCACCTCCTGCTTTGTGGCACCAGCTGGTACCCCTTTGAGGGCTAGAAGCGCCCGAAGTCCTTATGCCACTCCAAGGCAGGGAACTGGGGTGGCTAAAGTGCTGGCTCACAGACACATTCCGCCATGCCTCAGCGTCCCACGAAGCTGGTATTTCTTCCCCCTCCTAGCACAGTGAGTGAGGGAAGACATGTATGTGTATGTAGGGCAAAGGGGACTTTTAGAAATGCAGAGTCTCCATATGCCCACCATGCTGCTGCTCCCAGGGAAGAGGCAGGCCAAACCACCCTTGAGACATCACCCTCAAGAGCTCATGGCCCCTCCCTGGGTCAGCCTCAGGACCTCCCAGGAGGAGATGCCCTCGAGAATTCCTGGCAAAGACAGGCATCCATTACTGAGAATCCTACCAAAAAAAGATGCCCTCAAAAGCTGACCCCATAATCTTTGTGTTTCTCCTAGCAACCTTGCTCCCTGATTGAGATCCTCAAAAGCTACTGTGCCTGGAGCTTTCCCAGTAAAGCTGAGAAAGAACCCAAGAATCCAGAATTCCCAGACCTGCCTGGTAACTCCTAGCATTTGGAAGGTGTGTGCTATACTGATCCTAGATGTAGGTCTGGGGATCTGAAGGTTGCAATGAGTGTGTGTGTACAGTTCCCATCCCGGACTGTTCTCCAACTGCGAACCTGCTGCACCCCACACCCAATTACCTCTCTTTGAAGTCTGCTAACTCCATAGGCTCCCAGACTTGAGCCATTAAAAGCTTTCCCAAATCTAGCCATAATAAATCCCCAGGGTCCCCCCACCCACTCCCAGCCAGGGTTTTCCTGGAGCCGCTGATCTTCCATGCAGAGCATGGGGTAAGGCGGGGTAGGTGATGGGGCAGCAGTCAAATTCTAGCAGAAAGGAGAGGTAGAAACTCTGAGTTTGAAGGAGAGAGGCAGAGACCCAAAGATATGAAGAGCAAAGGACCCAGCGCAGTGTCAGAGACTGACATAAAAGTCCCATTGGAATGGAGAAAGGGGGAACAGAGTGGGAAAACTGTCACTAAGAAGCAGGAACATACAGATACCCCAAAGAGCAGAGAAGTAAAAGGACAAAAGGGAGGGACAAATAGGAAAGTAGAATAAATTAAAAAGGAGAGCTGGCTGAAGACACTGGGATTAGAAAGCAAAGGAAACCAGAGAAGAAAGGAAAGGAGGGGGAAAAAATAAAAGGGGAAGGCGGAGGAAGAAGGCAGACTTCCTACCTAAGAGAAAACCACTGTGGCACTGGGCCCCAGAAAACCCCCAGACCAGGCCACTCCTCCCTTCTTTTCCCCCCCTGACTACCCCCTCCCCCTCTGCCCAGCCCTGCCCGGCTCCGGCTCCGTTGGTTTCCCTGCGGTCGGTTTATTTTTAAAAACGCCGACGCGGTCCCCCTGCCTGCCCGGCCCTCACACTGCGGCCACAGGGGCCTCAGCCAAGCCTAGGGACCCCACCCAACTGTGGGGAGGAAAGGAGGGGTGAAAGAAGGCAGCTAGCCCCAGGCCAACGAGAGACCCCAGCCCTGGGGAGAGCAGATCCACAGGGCCCCTGTGGACAGGGAAAGGAAAGCAAGTAACAAGATTCCCCATCAGGCTGTACTGGAGGCCAAGAGCTGGGCACAGGATTGTGTTTCACCACAGCCTCAGTTTCCTTCTCTTGCTGATTGCTCTCTCCCAAGAATTGGGAAAGTTTCCTGGTTAATGGTTCTGAGTATACTCCCTATATATAATCAAGTGTATTACCTTTCCAGGTCCTAGGATTCCAGCCTTCTAGTTGTTTTCCCCCCATCTCCACCCTACCATCCATTAAGGAAAAAAAGAAAAGAAAAGAAAACAAACAAACAAACAAACAAACAAAACAGGCTTAAAATATGGAAGGGGAGACTGCTCAAATGTAGAGGAGAGGAAAGGAGTCTGATGTTTTCAAGGAACTAATGGTCCCCAGCCTGACCTCCCACTGGAAACGCTCACTATACATCTGAGGATTAACAGGCCATAGATTCTGAGCATCCAAAGGCCCAGTTTCCATTCCTCATCTTTCTCAGCCTCTTCCCAAATTTCTTAGCTTTCCCAGCTTCACAATTCTCTAGTCCTACCTAGCCCCCCACTTCTCTCTCTTCTTATTCTCCTACATTTCAACCAGTCCAGATGAACCTCCCATCAAGAAACAACTGCTCCCCTCTCAATCCCAAGTTCTTCCCACTACCAGAGAGCCCACTCATCCTAACAGAGGGACTCTGGTGGTGGTGGTAGAGGTGGAGAGCCCATGTGCCCAAAAGCTAGGTGAAAGGGGTGGAGGGCCTGGAGTGTCTTTGTGCTGGAAGCATTCCAGCTTATTGGGATTGAGGGAACAGGAAATCCTAGTTTCTCTGACACATTCCTCCTGCCAAGTGCTGTCACAATCCCATGTCCTTTTAGTAGGCCCATGGACCATCCCCTCCCCCAGATACCAGTGCCACGCTGGCAAGTCTGGCACAATGCCTACTCCCACTGACACTGCCCCTGGCCTGGGTGGATCCAGGATTTCCACGTACCTTATTTCTCCAGCTTCCTCAAGACCACAGCGTTTCAAAAATGGCCCAGTATAAAGCCCGTAGGAGAAATGGCAAAGTGAGCTATTTGCCCCCATTGTGGTTGAGGGATAAGTCAAGCCTGAGGACGCGTGACTTATACAGAGCAGTGACAAGGGACATAATGCCCACCCTATTGGCTTGCTTGCCAATCCCATAGACTCAGTCACAAACTCACACTATCTCACAGCCTTACAAATACACCATCCCCCACTTAGACTAACAGACACTCTGTTAGCACAGTTACCAGAACACCTGTGTCCTCACAAAACCAGCTGTGTGCAGGCCTGTTGCTTTACACTCCAACACATATAGTCAGGCCAGTGAATACAGATGTTAAAAGACTCCCACCCCAGCTGACAAATATTCTCTCCTGCTGACTAAATGACATTGCTTCCTGTTTGGTCCATCACCCCTGGGACCTGAGCTAGGGCACTGGGAATAGAGATGGGGGCTTCTGAGGGAATCAAGAAAAGGGAAGGCTCTTGTCTACTGTAGGGGCCTAATATTCAGGAGGGCTCTCTGACACCAAATCCCTGTAGGGGATTCAGAAAGCAGGAGGAGATAGAGACAGGGAAATAGAGTCAAGGACCAGAAGAAGGGAGGACTCAGGACACTAACACAGGCTCTGAGCAGCAGCGAGTCCTCCATTCCCAATCTCCTATCCAGGTCTCCTCCACCTATGCACCTTGGCACCCCAAGAAGCCCTGGTAGAATCAGTGATTTCTCAGGGCCCCGAACCCTGACTTCCCTGGTATCCCAGATTCCTCCAACCCCAGAGCCAGAGGCAAGGGATGCTGGGGTCCCAGCCTGGGAGGGAAGTGGCTCAGTCTGCCCTGGAGCCTCCCACTCCCAAAATAGAGCTGAGTTTGTCTTTGGCTGAAAGCTAAATATTTGTGAGCCGGGCAGGCGGCCTCAGACCCTGTCCCTCCCCCTTGGTTCCCTCTCAGGCCTGGGCTCAGCTCCCCTGGTCAGCCCCCCCACATGCACAGACTGTCCTTCTTCCTTCTCTCATAGCTCATCTCCTCTCCTAGACATACCAGCCCAGAATCCCAGCCCCCTCCTCACACACAAACCAGACAAGATGCTGCTTAGGCTAGGATTCCCAGGAGATGGCACCTCCAAACAACTCTATCCAGTTGCTACTCCATGCCCACCCAACCTGTCCTCTCTGCTTCTTTCTTTCCCGATCTCTTACCAGCTTATCTATTTCCCACCCCTCTCTCCCTACTCTCCCTCTCTTTTTCCTTCTTTCACCATCCCTTTTTCACCCCTCAGAATTGGTGTGCTTGGCTGACCCTTGGGATCCATGACTTTTCCTAATTCAATCCCCTCTCACCTTCCTTTGCCTGCACTCCCACCCCTAGTCCTGCTCCCTTCTCCCCTCTCGCCTGCCCTCTGCTCCCCCCTCTTCTGAGATTAATCCTCTTTCCTCATCAGAGGGGCCCCTGGAAGTGACAAGCGCCACAGCTACTGTCCAAGTGAGTTGAAGGGTGGGTGGGCAGGGAATGGGGCCGTTAAGACTGAAGCTAGTTTCATGGGAGGAGGAGGGAGCAGTTACCTCAAGCAGGGAGGACGCCATCCTGAGACTGGGGTGCGGGTCCCAAGGAGCCAGGCAGATGGAGAGAGCCAAGCCGGAGAGAGGGAGAGGGGAGAGGGAGGGAGAATGGGAGAATGGGAGAGAAGAGATCTAAAGTTAGAAGGGACTGGGGGGGTGGGGGGGGGCTGCTCTCTGTCTGTAGGGATCCACCCTCTAATTACAGCTTTCCCAGCGGAGAAGACTCCAGATCCAATGAGGAGGGCGAGAGAGGGAGGCAGAGGGTCCAAATTTCCTGCTCCATTTGCTGAGCTCCCCAAAGAAGGGATCTGTGAGGGAGAGGAGAAAAGGGGGCACCCAGTGAAGGGGCGGGAAGCAGGAAGGGGGGTGGATAGGAACATGGGCAAGTTGTCAGGGCTTCCTTGGGGGTACTGAGAGGGGAAAGGTTAAAGGGATGGTAGACCCAAGTGTCCTATGTACCCCCAACAATCCCATAGTCATTAGTGGAAACCCTATCATGTACCTGGGGAGAATCTGGGGCTGGGTGTCCTGGGTCTCTTCTCTGAAGGTCTGGCAGTGAGGGTGCAGGCAAAGGATGGCCAACGAGTCCTGGGAGGGATCTGCTCCCCTCCCAGGCCAGCTCCACTCCTGTTCCCTCTCAGGCTCCAATCTTACGCTTCTACTCTGATTCCAGAGTCCTTGCTGCTGCTTGGCTGCTGCTGCTTCTGCTGCTGCTGCTTCTGCTGCCGCCGCTGCCTCCGCCGCTGAGGAAAGGAACAGGAGGGAAAAGGAACAAACCCCAAACCACTAATTAGAGATCCGGGGGGAGGACGGGGGATTGGGGACGACACTCACAAAGAGACTGGAACATACTGACATACACACTCATGGACAAACACAAGGATGATACATGCACACGTACACACACACAGGACTGCCCACACAGACAGGGCCACTGTCGTGAATGAACACAAACTCACACACAAATGTACACAATAACATGGCTGGAGGCACCCTAGCTTGTTTTCCCAGTCACCTACCTTTTGATTAGGAGTGCTGCATGTGTGTATGTGTGTTCTATGGGGTGACACAGAGGACATGCTCTGGGATAGAGGCTTCTGCTGCCCAAATGCACAGGGTCACTGAGGTAGGTTCTAGAGCAAGGCCTGGAAGGAAGGGATGGAGAGTGGTGGAGGGCTTGTCACAGGCTTGCCGCTTCCCGGTCTTCCTCCCAATGCCTCTGTTTGACTGCCGGGAAATGATACCTAGGCCTACCTCATCCTGTGGGGGCAGAACCTGTATCTTCTAATTCTGAACAAGTCTAAGGCAGACAGGAAAAAGGGTATGGGTTGATGGTCACTGGGTCAACTCATCCATGCCCAGGCTTGGCCCCTTTGAATCAACTCCCAGCCACCACTGCCACCACCTCCGCACTAAAATAAAAAGAAATATTCCATCTTTCCTTGTTAGTTACCATCACTGGGCCCCTCTTAGCCAAGGGTCTACTCTCCATTCTTTGATGGATAGGTCTTCTCAGCAGTAATCATGCTTTCCTGGGAGAGAGCTCCTGGTTCCCTTTCTCATTGTCATGCATCAGTTTCCCTCTACAGCAGGAAGAATTGGAGTTAGAGCTTAAGCAGGACTTCTCAACTTTGATTTCCCATCAAAATGGGGAAGAAGAAAGGTATCATCTGGGTTGGGAGAGGGAAAACAAAAACGTCTATTAACTGAAACCTGGACTCTGGGTAAGCTTATTGGGAGAGAGGGCCGGGCAGCCAAGTGGTATACTGGCATCTCTTCCACAGAGGGTCCAGCCAGCTGGGGTTGTTTCACAAGTTATTCCCAAACACATACTTCTGCCCCCTCACAATCCTGCCCCTTAGTGTCCTTTCCCATTCTTACTCCCCAACACAATTTTCCTCACTTTCTCTTTCTGACTCTGAGTGCCCATTTCCTTGCTTCTTTTGCTCTCCCAACTCTCCAAGGAAACAGTGGGGAAATGGGTTGAGCAGATGGAGGCCTAGAGACGGTTACACAGCATTCTGGGTTTAACCAGCAGGCAGGAGCAATGTTCAGGTTAGGACCCAGGAGTTCTGGATTCCTGCCCCTTCATTTGACTTGAACCCTGTAAACCCATTTTTGAGGAAAGGGTTAAGGAGGGAATCAGGGTGGACAGCAGACAAAGAAGCAAAAGAAAAAAAACACATAAAGACAGAGAGAAACACAGAGCAAAAGAACTAGAAGAGAAGCTATGAAGTATGAGAGAGGAAGGGACTGCTTTAAAAAGGCAGAGAACAGAAAAGCCTAAAAAGGAAAGGTAGCAGGCCCTGAGGAACAAAGATGAGACAATGAGAAGACAATGGAAGGACAAAAAAATAGCTGGAGGCTGGCCAGGTCTGGAGGAGAGGGAGGGTTAAGTGGCCAGGCAGGTGGGGGGGGGGGGTGGCAGGAATGGAGTATAAATAGCCCATAATTGTGTCCGATGATTACACGGGCCACCCCACCCGTCTGCCCAAGAGGAAGTGCCCGTGGTGGGGTGTCCCAGTAACCTCGCAGTCTCCCCCTTGTGGGGAGGGTCTGAACCTGAAGTGCTAGATGAATTCCTGGGACCCCCAACTCAGAAGTTGGGTAGAAGCTGGGGTAAGGGGCCTTGGAGAAATTAAAATCAATTCACCAGAAGCAGAAAAGTCAGAGAGTAGTTAAATCAGGCAGGCAATTGAGGCAGAGGAGAAAAGTCTAGATTTCGGAGAAGAAATGGCAGGTGAGAGAAGAGGTTGGCACGCAAACAAGATTGGGGGACAAAAGGAGACTAAAAGGGAAAAAGAGGAAGGGTGGAAAAAGAGGCAGAGTTGTGGAGAAGAGATGCAGGAGAGAGGGTCAACCTTCCCCACTCCCATCATACACGTTAAACCCTAATCCTATCTGAGAAGGGGCAGATGTGTTCAAATCCCAGAGTGTTAGGGAAGAAAAAGGAGGAAAAGGGTCCCCAGGACAATGTGAGTAGGGCCCCTGATGTCCCAATCCCAGTATGATAGTCCCCGAGCCCAGAGCCCGTTGTCCAAAGGTCTTGCCAAAACCAGGCAGAGGAGCTGACTGAAGCCCCAGCTGCCTTCCTCACGCCTGTTGCCTTCAGGACCTGGGATCTGAATCTATACCTTTTTACAAGATAGTCCTCAGCCTAGCTGAGCCCCTGAACTCCTGGGCCCAGCCTCCAGCTCCCTTCCCAGTGCCCCCAGGGGCTGAGGGCAGCAACTAGGAGCCCTGACCAAGGAACTGCCTCCACCCTTACAGGCCTCGCTCTGCCCAGCCTCCCAGGGGGTGGGGCAGCCCAGGCAAAGGCGCCATGTGGCAGGGGCGGGTGGAGGCTGTGGCTCTGGTCCTTCCAGTATAAACCCCCTAGGCATCTGGTTTCTATCCACCACCACCCACCACCCTGGGGGCCCCTCAGCCTCCGCCCCTGGCCACCCAGACACTGAGCTCTGAGAGATGGATGCCCCTGTAGGAAGGGGTGGGATGGGGCCTTTCTGCTCTCCCAACCCCAGAGCTGGGCTGAACCACAAGGGACTGAAGGACTGCTTCCTTCTCTCCCTCCCCTAGGAGAATCAGGGTGGGATTGATTTCCAGGCTAGAGGGGACTGAATCCAGAACTGAAGCAGGTTCTTCCTAATGGCTTTGGCTCTTTTTGGAAAAATTAGTAGGGGTGGAGAGAGCATGACAATTGGGAAGAGTGGGAGACCTCTAACCTCCTACTCCTTAGGGAAGCTACCTCCGTTCACACCCTCTGACCTCTGCCTACCTTCCTGGGCTGAGCTGGCTCTGCTAATCCAATGGGACTCCTAACCCTTCTCTTTCTTGTTATAAAAGGCTTGACTACCCTAGAGAGAATCACTAGTAAACAATGATCAGAGCCCCTAAAATACAGAGATTGACACATACTCTTATACACACCTAGTGAGCGACACACACCTGCACATATGGTGGATAACACCCAATTCGTACACACACACACACACTCACACACGTATACTGTGGAGACACACACTGATGCAAATTGATATTCTTATACTATACAGATGATGTTTACATTAAGACACTTGTCCTAAGCCCAATCACAAAAATGCAAATAACGGTGTACACACATGAACGGTCCCACAGTAACCCTGAATAACTCCTACATGGACACACAAAGATTTGCATCGATACACACATTTACATATATGGCAAATATCACGTACATACATGCAGATACATCATTACAGCTTTACAGATCTCAAGATTCCTTAGGTCTCCTAGAGGGCATTTAAGAACCTTTCTTCATATAAAAATATGGAGATAAGGGTGATATAGGGGCATTGCCAGTCCTTACAAATTGTTACCTCAACTCCTACTAATGTCAGGACCACCAATGTAATTTGGGGGACTCACTGATCTCTTACTCCCCATGCTACCAGAATTCCAAGACCCAGAAGCCCCCAGTGAACTCCCAGACCTGGGGAACCCCAGCTTCCCACCCCCCACCCAGGCCCCCCCTGTTCTGCGGCCCCGCTGACTCATCTCTCCCTCTGTGGAGCTCCCCAACCACAGGGGCCTGGAAAAGAAGCTTGGAAAGTTGTACTCATGTCCCGGGCCCCTGGTCTGGCCACTACTCCACCCTCTACCCCACCCCCACACCCCATCACCCAGGCCTAGGGAAGGAAAAGGAGGAAGCCCTTGCCTTCACTGGAGACTCGAGGGACAGAGAACACAGAAGGGAAGGACAAGGGGAGAGACATAGAGATAAACAGATGTGATGGTGATAGAGATAACAGACCTGGAGGGACATCTGCTAATCTGGTAGGTACCTCCAAAACAGTGGAGCTGGTGACTTGACCTCAGGGAAACCCATTCTGGTGTTGGTAGTATCCAATAATGGCTTCAGGATTGGACTCTGTGCAGTGCCTTGACCCAGCATTCTGAACTAGGTTCAGGGAGCTTAGAGAAGAAAATCCAATTCTGGAAGTCAAAGTTGAGGACACTGGAAAGGGGAAGATTTTAAGAGGCCAACAACCTCTGTATAGGACCTCTGTTGGGGTGAGCTCCCTACTCCAACACATACGTATACACATTTGTATATGTACACATACCCCAACCTCCTGCATCTCTGCTACTTTTCTCCATCCTCTTTCTCTTCAGGTGCCAGGGTAATAAAGCAAGACTCCTCTTCACTGAGCCTCAGTTTTCTTAGTTGACTTTTAAACCCTGAGGTAATACCGCAGTTCTAGGGAGGCACAGCAGAATCAGAAAGGGAAGTGCTGTGGGAAAAGAAGGAAAAGAAGAATGCAGGGGACAAAGAGGAAAATGGAAGGAAGGGGAGGACTTAAGGCCTGACTCAGGAATAAGGGAACCTGCCCTAGGGAGATGTTCTCTCCCATGGATCACCATTAAATTAAGACCCTGGTCATCCCCCAAAAATGCCTCCTTGGTGAAAATGATACCCTGGAATCTGATAAATGAACTATATTAGTGTCTTTAAATAAAGAGAACTTGGGGTGAAGGGGTCCTGATTATACCTTCTATCCTGAGCAATGGGGCTGGACAACCCAAACAATAGTCCTTCAAAGTCCTGGAGACTCTTCTACCCGCTTTCTCCAATCTGAACTAATTATATTTGAAGCAGTTGTTTTGAGATGTGGAATGGACCTGAGAACATTCTTTCATTCAGTGCTTGGAGGGCACCTATTTGAAGCAAACACACACAGTGCTAGGCTTGGACATGAATAAACCAGACCAATCCTTGGCTTCACACACTAAAAACTAACATAAAAAGTGATGACTGATAAGATAGGACAGACAAGTAACTAACATAGAGAGTGATAAGCGTTTTGGTAGAATAAGTACAGGATGCTATAGGAGACAAGAGTGAATCTAAGGCAGTGTTGAGGAACTCGAGGAAGGCTTCCTGGAAGAGAGGATGACTAAATTAAGAAACTGAAGGATGAATAGGAGTTAGCCAAGAGAAGAGAGGAAGAATGTTATAGAGCCAGAGGCATGAGGGATGAATAACATTTTGAGGTGCTGAAAGTTGAGTGTAGTCAGAGCATAGAGTAGAGGCTGATGGAGAAGATCTAATCAACTATATAAGATCTGGATTTGATCTTAAGGGCAACTTGATCAAAAAGGGAATATTTGTATGTTAGAAAGATGATTCTGCTTACAGAGTGGAGAATGGAATAGTGGTTTAGAGCCAGGCAATTCTGGCCAAATCAGCCATTTAGCCATTTACTTTGGTATAAGCTTGAACTGGTTATTTAACCTTTGATACCTTAGATTCCTTTTCCATAGAATGGGAATACATAACACATAAGGCTTTCCAAGGTTGTTACAAGGATCAGAAATAATATGTGCAGAACTCAGCATAGTGTCTAGCGCTTAGTAGTTGCTCAGTAAATGGTGCCTGTTAGTAATGCCATAGTTTGGAGAGGGGCAAAATTGGAGGCCAGGAGACCAGCCTGTTGCAGGAGTCCAGGCAAGAGGTGAGATGTGGCCAGCAGCAGCAGAGGGGATAAGGAGAAGATGGAGGGAGGGCCATTTAGGCTGTGATACAGAAGAGACTTAGTAACTGACTGCATGTGGCAGGTGAGGAAGAGGGAGGAGTCAAGGGTGTGAAGTGCACACAGGACCCTCAGATCTGAGAATGGTCCTTGACAGCCACTGAATCTAGCAGACAGGGTGAAGGGACCATGCTGTATCTGAGGGCCTGGCTCCCAGCCTCCCAGGAGCACCCCCTGGCCTGCACTCTGCCCTAATCCTTCCTTAACTATTTCCCCTTCCCTTTCTCACCCATGCTGCCTCTCCTCAACCACCTCATCGTTTTCTCCTCCACCTAGGAAATCCCTATAAATTCTGAGGCCTCCTAGGCCACCTTTCTCCATCCTTATTTTTTCCACTACCAGGGTTAAATGAGAGTGCTAAGGACTCAGCCGCCAGCACGACCACCTCCTCTCCGCACACCCCCAATCGCAGGCGCCCCTCTGGATCTCAAAGCACTGCTTGACAATTTTGCCATGGAGGTCTGAGGTAAAGGGGGTCGGTTGTTGCCGGAATGGGTGACCGCAGACGGACCAGTCATGAGGTCGGGGTCTGTGGAGAGAGAGCCAGGGCCTCCCCAGCCGTCTGTCTCAGCCTGTGCGGGACTCAGCACCGTGCCTCAGTGTCCCCGCGCAGCCGAGAGGCGGAGGGGCGTGCCGGCGGGGGGGCGGGGCGCAGGCGGAGCCGGCCGGGCCGGGCGCCCGGGCAGGAGGCAGCTGCATATCTGCGGTCCCGACCACAATTGCTGGGAGTCGCGTCCCGGAGACTGGCGGCGCTGACTCTGCCCGCTGCGGCCGCCGCGGCGATTAGAGCCCGAGAGAGAGCGCCAGCCAGGGCGGGGGTGGGGGTGGGAGCGGCAGGGGAGCTCCGTGTGCCCCTTTGCCCTCCGCTCCAGCCAGTGCCCCCAGCTGCCCACTGTCCTATCTCACCGGCCTGAACCTAGCGTAGGAGTCCTGCTTCCCCAGCCCTGGCTTTCACAAGAGCTGCGTCCAAGGCTGTCTCCTCTGGACCCTGTAGTGCCCGAGGTCCCGACGGTACTAACATTCCGTTGACCCCAGGCTCCTAGACTCATGTTCTGGATCTCTCTTCCCTCACCCCGCAAAGCCCTGAATCTCAGGGCTCCTCATTCCCTTAACCACCCCCACCCACCTCACTTCCAAGTTCCCCAGAAACACCCTCTAGACAAAAGTAGTTCCAAGCGAGGAAGAAAAGGGCCAGAGACTGGAAAGGGCAGGCAGCAGGGGCCAGAGCACCCCCTGCTGGCTGGCTGTAAGCCCCTGCCCTTCCCCCTCCAGCCGTGACCTCCAGCTGTGGTGGTTGGGAAGAGCTAGCCTCTTTGATCTAGGAGCGTGGCCATCCCCTCCAGGCGCTGCATTAACCTCCATTATCCCAATTAGGCAGCCCTCCCAGTCCTGAAACCAAGCTTCAAAGCCCCCCTCAGTAGAGAGAAGGAGGGAGCTCAATCCTATGCATCTCCCTATCCCCACCCCGCCCCCAAGCCACACCACTTTCAGACTAGACCCAGGTGTCCTGGTCCCCAGCTTAAGGACATGGTAGCAGGGCCAGGAAACGAACATCCAGGAGCCACCCAGATCCCAATTCCTAAACTTTTCTAGGAAAAGAACCAGATAGGGAAAGGTACCCTCCTTTGCTGGCTCCCACTTTTCCTGCATTAGAAGATCTAGGTGGCAGTGTCCAGGTTCCTGGCTGATGGGAGCTTCCTATCAGTGTATCCTCATTTATCCCGTGGAGCGTGGAGCCAAGAGCCATCCCCCACCCCCACCCTCAATCCTATCTCAATACTCCCTTCCACCCTCCCTCTTGGAACAATTTCCGATGGGGGAGCCAGAGAAGGGCCCAGCACAGTGGCTGCTTCCTGGAACATTTTCCTGTATCCGAAACCGCGGCTCCCTCCCCAGGGACCGACTGATCAAGGCCAGATGGGAGCAGGGATGGGGGAGGAAGAGAGGGAGCCAGGCTCTCACCATCACCCCCTCCCAACACATATGCACACCACAGGGAGTCCCTGCCTGGACACACAAAGGCTGACACAGTACACAATCATGGGCACTCACAGCAACACAGAAACCAGGTCTCAGAAGGAGACATACAAAGTGACATAAACACACATAACATACACAGATGATCACACACTCCCCACCCAGCCCCTCACTCCCATAATGTCTCCTTGGGCCTGGACCTTCCTTGCCAGATAAAGAGACCTTAGTAATCCAAGAATACTGAGGTAAGACATCAGGAAGGCTACCCCTGGGTGCTGCCTTCAGAGAAATTTCTATTTACCCTGAGTTCATGCCTCCAGATTCCTGGGATGAGCCATATGGTGTCCAGTGGACTCGCTTATGGCAGCCAAGGCACAAAGAGAGGGCAAGAATGTGCAGCTGCAGAGAACTCAGGGAGCCTGGAGGAGGAAGAGGAACACTAGGCTAATTCCTGGGAATAAACAGGGAGCCTGGGATTCTGGGGTCCTGTGGCCTCACTCTTTTTTAGGGGGGCAGGGGGAGGGGAGCTGGTATGTGTGTATTTCTGTCACTTCTTTATTGGGGCAGGGAGAGCTGGCTGCTGGCATATGTATGTATATACATGTCCACATATGTATACATATAGACACAAGGACAGAGCTCAGGTGGGCTGGGAAGGTTAAGCTTTTTTACAAGAGAACATTAGAAAGAGACTGTTTTCAGAGGATGATCTCTGAGGGTCACCTTGGTGGGACGCCAGCTCTGTTGGAGTGCCAGAGTACAGCTGACAATGCTGGGGGCCAGGGACTGGGCTGAGAGGAGGACACTTCTTGGGCCCTTCTCTGTGCCAGGCCTGTCAGAGGTCAACTCTATGGTCCAGGTGATCCCTGTACTCACTCCATGAGTACCAGACTTCTAGGTGCTTATTCTGGAGCTTCTCAAAGTACTGCAGCAGCTCTACATAGTAGATGCTGGGGAAGACTGCTTTCTCGGAGTTGACTACCTCCCCTGTGGCCTCACTCTTTTTTTTTTTTTTTATCATTTCAAACTAAATTTATTGTAACATTTGTTCCCCCTATTATTTATTTTTATTCCATATGTTCTACTCATCTGTTAACAAGGTAGATAAAAGGAGCATCAGACACAAGGTTTTCACAATCACACAGTCACATTGTGAAAGCTATATCATTATATAATCATCATCAAGAAACATGGCTACTGGAACACAGCTCTACATTTTCAGGCAGTTCCCTCCAGCCTCTCCATTACATCTTGGATAACAAGGTGATATCTACTTAATGCGTAAGAATAACCTCCAGGAT